>ML801010.1:312155-338064 GCA_009831015.1 Picea engelmannii
CTCATAAAAGAGGGTTGCCTTCTAGGGCAAAAAACCCTAACATAATCTCTACCGTTAGATCTGCGACCTTATAATGAATGGTCCAGATTTACAATGAAATTACAATATACTTTTACAAGGCAATTTTTGCTTCGGGGGCTTCGGCCCCAAACCCCCATCGGGGGACACTGCCCCCGAACCCCTGCTGGGGGCCCGCTTTCCCCCAGACCCCCCAGTCGGGGGGATAGGTCCCCCGGACCCCGCAGAGGGGGTACCTCCCCTCTGCACTCCCCCGTGTGGAAGAGTGTACATACTTCTGTGGTGTAAATACTTCATGGGGTATAAACATGGCTGAAAGCAAGGACCTATGAATGAGGAAGATAATCAGGCTCCACAACCAACATACAGATTATTAACAAGTGATTAACACAAAATAACAGAGATACAGTAAAACTGGTTTTCTATTCAATAATGAAATAAGCTGAAACTGTAAAATGCAGCGGAAACAAGCTTGCTGGAATGGTGGCGACTTATATATGAGAAGAGATGTGACAACTACGTGCATTCACATGAAGAAGATTACAATGAGGCTCTGAAGTCCTTTTTACAATAAACAAGAATGCCAAAAAAACTAGACATCCAAAAACCTAACCCTAGGAGATGAAGCGCCAAAAGTCATGTGGGCCCCGTTTGGGTAAGTTAGTACATCAACTTCTCGGGGTCGTAACTTTTGCATACAATCTTCGTTTTAGGTGTGTGATAGCCTGTTGGAAAGGTATCTTCGAGCAGATTCATTTTTGGTGCTCAATAGTGCCATAAAATAGGTCATTGAGGAGCTCGATCTTGAAAAACCTTCATTTAGGCCCTCAAAATGGCCCTGGAAGTTAAAATTGCTAAAAATAGTAAATTGCCAAAATTGTTAGAAAACTGTTTTGAGCCAGTTGGAAAAGGTGGGTGGCCACTGATATCCATTTGGATAAATCCTCCCTCCTTAGGAAGCAATTTTCTCAATTGCTTTGAGGTCCCCCATCAAATGAGGAAATTGCTACTGAATTTGGCCTGGGGTGAGCCACTTGCCTTGGTGCAGGAGCTGCCCTGCGTTGATGACTTGATAAAGCTAGATCCTTTGTTGTCGAGTGCCCTTGATCCGTGTGTCCACAATATGATCATTGGATGCCTATTGTATGCAGTCAGGGTTGAGCTATGTTGGTGTCAGTTGTTCTGCTACTTCTGAGGTGTCCAATAATGGTGGGAAATAAGGGCGAAGGAGATCCACGTTGAACACTGGGTGCAGGCCAAGGAATGGAGGAATGTTGATCTCAAAAGCATTATCCTGTATGACCTTGGTGATAGTGTACGACCCATAACAGAGTGGGCAAAGCTTCCGATGGGGTCCTGTAAGGCGTTCTTTCTGCAAGTGTAACCAAACTTTGTCGCCCACCTGAAACTTATGTTTCACCTGATGTTGATCATGGCGTTGTTTGTACTTGTCATTGGACTTCTGTAGGATATCCTGAACCTATTGGTGGATGTGCTGGATCTGCTCAATGAACCGGGTGGCATTGTCAGCTTCAGTTGGAGTAGGAGACGAGTCGGTTGAGGTGACCGTAGGGGGAAGTGCAACATCTATGGGACCCAATGGTTGGAATCCCAACCCCACCTGAAAGGGGCTATGGTCGGTTGAGCTATTTATGGCTCAATTGTATCTATACTGGACATAGGTAAGGCTCTCATCCCATGTGCGAGGGTGATTTGAATTATACATGTGAAGGATATGCACAATCATTCGATTTACAACCTCAGTTTAGCCATCTGTCTGGGGGTGGAAGGTCGTGGATTTGGTGAGCTTGGTGTCTAGCAGTGACCAAAGTCTTGACCAGAATGTGCTGAGAAATCGACTATCCTGATCTGAGACAATGGTTTGTGAGATTCCAAAATGTACCCAGACGTGTTCAAAGAAGAGCTTGACAGCGGCCTCTGCTGTGATGCTCTTCTTGTAGGCAACCAAAATCGTCATCTTAGAAAAGCAATCAACCACCAAAAAAACACAGTCATTTCCCCGCTTGGTGGATGGGAGGCCCGACATGTAGTTCATTGAGATTGATTCCCATGGCTTGTCAGGAGTAGGAAGAGGGGTGTACAGGCCATGTTTCTTAGTGGTCAGTTTGGCAATAGTGTAGGCAGTGTAGGACCTGATATACTTGTTGACCTCCTGTCAAAGTTTCGACTAGTAGAAATGTTTCTGTAGCATCGACACCATTTTTTTGACGTTGAAGTGTCCTGCCACCCGACTGTAGTGGGCTTCCCAGATCATCTTCGCTCGCTCACTTGATGGAACACATATATGGCCTAGACAACACAACAACCCATCCTAAAGATGGAAATTATCGACAACTGCGTTTTCACCCAACATTTGGTAGGTGGTGGCGAAGTCAGGGTCTGTCTCATAGATTTGGGGCCATCTAGATGTCTCACGACCGCAAGAGTCTAGCACCGTGATGAGTGTCGTGACTGAGGGTCTGCTGAGGCAATCAATGACACGATTGGTGCTTCTCGTTTTATACTTGATGTTGAGGTAGAATTTCTACAAGTATGTGGACCACTTTTGATGGCGATCATTCTGCAATTTTCCCGGTGTCTGAATGAACTGCAGTGGCTTATGATCAGTGTGGATGTCTGTCTCCTTCCAAAGAATGTAATGTCTCCACTGGCAGAAGGCTTGTACAATGGAGTACATTTCTTTCTCATAAGTAGGGTACTTACAGACAGTATCTGACAGTGTCTCACTATGATACGCCACGGGGTGGCCGTGCTGAGTGAGAACGACGCCCAAAACATAGTATGAAGCATCTGTCTCAATTTCAAAGGGATGCGGCAGGTCTGGTAGTGAAAGTACTGCGGCTGAGCATAAGCGCTGCTTCAAATCATCAAACACTTATTGTTGGGACCGACCCCATGCAAATTTCACCTTACCACCACCCCTATTTATTTTGCTAAGGGCCCATGCAATATGGGAGAATCCCAACACGAACCTGCGGTAGAATTTGGCAAGGCCCAAGAATCTTTGAAGCTCAATGAGTGTTGTTGGGGCTGGACAGCCATGAATGACTTCGATCTTAGCTGGATCCACATGTACGCCATGTTGATCAATGATGTAGCCTAGGTAATGGACCCTTCCCATGCCGAAGGAACATTTTTCCAAGTTGGCGTATATCTTGTGTTGTCGTAGGGTGTGCAGAACCTGCTGAATATGCTGCAAGTGTTCGGCCCAAGTCTTGCTGTAAATTAGAATGTCATCTAGATACACCACTACAAAAGTATCTGTGAATGGTTGCAGGATATCATCCATCATCCTCATGAAAGTGACTGGAGCATTTGTCAAACCAAAAGGCATGACCAACCATTCAAAAAGGCCTTCCTTTGACTTGAAGGTGGTCTTCCATACATCTGTTTGTTCTATGGGGACCTCATGGTAGCCAAACTTCTGATCAATATTACTGAAGTATTTTCCCCCCATGAGTTGATCAAGGAGGTTATCGATTCAGGGAATCGGGTACCAGTTTCTGACTATGATTTTATTCAGAGCCCGATAATCATTACATAGTCGCCAGGTTCCATCTTTCTTCTGTACCAACACAATTGGGCTCCCGCAAGGTGATGAGCTGGGACGGACGTGCCCCTTGTGGAGTAGTTATTGGATCTGTCGCTTGATCTCCTCATTCTCTAACAAAGAGAGATGATAGACTGGCCCATTGGGCAGTGGTGCACCGAGGGTCAGATTGATGGGGTGCTTGACCTAACAGTGCAGACGTACCCCTATAGGTGAGGATAAGATATCCGAGTATTCTTCCATGACCTTATCTACTTGATTTTGCTGTGTGGAGAGTTTGGCCGCAGAGACCCTGGATGTGGCTGTGATATTTCTCTTATTCTGAGAGTGAATCATGAAGAAGACAAACTTTCCCATCTGATAGATGACCTTCCTGCATTGCTTAGCAGAGATCAAGGAAATAACACTAGGTTGGACTGCCTCTGGTATCTTGTAAAATTTCCTGTTCAAAGTAATAATAACACTACGAGGCCTAGACTCATATACATCATGACATTTCCATAAATAAGGTTGGCCCAAAAGAACATCACAAACTTTGAGAGGAGAAACATCACATAATACCTCGTCTTTGAAGGGTTTGATGACGTACAACAGTCGACACTGTTGGCTGACGCGAAGATCGCTTTCTTGGCGGAGCAATCCAATGGTGTAGGGTTGTGGGTGTGGCGTTGTTGGCAGGGTGAGCTGCTTGATGACCTATGTTGAGATGAGGTTTTTCTGGCTACCTCTATCAAAGATGAAGTGTAGCGGGGTGCCTTTTACCCACATCTGTGAATGGAAGAGGCACTCTCCTTCTTTTGTCTCGTCTGGTTCACCAGGCTGGAGCTTGGTGGTAGCAACGATGGAACTGGGTTCCACGTCAATGATCCATCTTCTCCTTTCTGGTTTTGGCTCAGAGTTAGAATATGCATCTAATTCAGAGGCTTTCACTTCATCCACTAACGACTTCTTTGAGCGGCAGTCAGCAGTGTTATGCCAAGGGCTCTTATGGAAGTTGCACCACTTCTCGGTATCTTTCTTTTTCTTTTCGGTGTCCTTCTTTGCTTGTGGCTTGAAATGGTTGTCCTGATACTGTCCATATTTTCACTGTCCTTTGTTCTATGGGTTGGGGCTGCCCTTTCTCGGCTTTTGTTGTGAGGGGTTCCCAAGCCCAAATTGCCACGTCTTTTGTTTGAGCTTCTGGTCGATTTTGACGGCATATCGACAAGCCGCGCCCAAGGATGAGATGTCCAGAAATTCCATTTCGGTCTGGATGTATCTATGCAGAGAACTGCGATACTTGAGCACCAGATATCACTATGAATCTTTGATACCCAAGTTGGTGCGCAAGGTATGGAAGATATTTGTAAAATCTGGCACTGCTTGGTCTCTTTCTTGCCGCAGTGTGGTCCATTTGGTATACAGGTCGTCATAACTTCCGACAGGGTAGTATTGTTCCTTAATAGCATCCATGAAGGATTCCTAGGTGGTCCTGATTGAAAATAATGAGGTTTCCTTTGTTTCCTTTTGCTCACAAAAATTTTCCCACCAATCTTTGACATGAGGAATGACTTTGAGGAGCGCAAAAGTAATCTTTTCTCTATTGAAAAGTTATGGACAGAAAAATACCCTTCTAGTAGATTCAACCACTTGTCTACAACATCTGCGTCTATCCGACCTTCAAATATAGGAATATCGAAGTTTATTTGTACCTTGAAGGGAGTGGCGCCTCCGTTCGAAGAAGCTGCGTTGCCTGTTGGTAGTCGTCGAAGGATTTGCGCGAAACTATCCATCATTTCGTTCCTATGTTGCATGAGGGCTTCCTGAATCAACAGTTTGAAAGGATCTCCTGTCTTGTCATCTTTATTTTCTCCTGCCATGAGAGGTCGCTTGGGCGTGCGAGATATTTTTTCCTCAAGAGAAACAAGCTCGAGACCCAACTCTTTGTACTCCGACCTTGTTGGGGACATGCATTAAGACGACAAGGAGAAGACCGCTCTGATACCACTTATTTGGATTTTATGAGCAGAACAAAATGAATACATATTATTAATAGGTGCTTAACACAAAATAACAGAGATACAGTAAAACTGGTTTTCTATTCAATAACGAACTAAGCTAAAACTATAAAATGCAGCGGAAACAAGCTTGCTGGAATGGTGGCGGCTTATCTCTGAGAAGAGATGTGACGACTGCGCGCATTCACAAGAAGAAGATTAAAATGAGGCTCTGAAGGAATTTTTACAATAAACAAGAATTCCAAAAACCCTAGACATCCAAAAACCTAACCCTAGGAGATGAAGTGCCAAAAGTCATGTGGGCCCCGTTTGGGTAAGTTAGTACATCAACTTCCCAGGGTCATAACTTTTGCATACGATCTCCGTTTTAGGTGTGTGATATCCCGTTGGAAAGGTATCATCGAGGAGATTCATTTTGGGGTCTCAATCATGCCATCATTAATCATTAAGGAGCTCGATCCCGAAAAACCTTCATTTAGGCCCTCAAAATGCACCCATAAGCTAAAACTGCTAAAAATAGTTAATTGCCAAAATTGTCTGAAAACAATTTTGAGCCAGTTGGAAAAGGTGGGTGGCCACCGATATCCATTTGGATAAATCCTCCCTCCTTAGGAAGAAATGGTCTCCATTGCGTTGAGGTCCCCCATCAGATGAGGAAATTTTTGCTGAATTTGGCCCCGGGTGAGCCACTTGCCTTGGTGTAGGAACTGCCCTGCTTTGACGACTTGATAAAGATGGATCCTTTGTTGTCGAGTGCCCTTGATATGTGTGTCCACAATATGATCATTGGATGCCTATTATATGCAGTCAGGGTTGATCTCTGTTAGTGTCAGTTGTTTTGCTACTTCTGAGGTGTCCAATAATGGTGGGAAATAAGAGCGAAGGAGATCCACGTTGAAAACTGGGTGCAGGCCAAGGAAGGGAGGAATTTTGAGCTCAAAAGAATTATTCCCCATGGCCTTGGTGGTAGTGTACGACCCATAAGGGAGTGGGTGAATCTTCTGATGGGGTCATGTAAGGCGTTCTTTCTGCAAGTGCAACCAAACTTTGTCGCCCACCTGAAACTTATGTGGCACCCGATGTTGATCATGGCATTGTTTGTACTTGTCCTTGGACTTCTGTAGGATATCCTGAAACTGTTGGTGGATGTGCTGGATCCGCTCAATGAACCAGGTGGCTTTGTCAGCTTCAGTTGGAGTAGGAGATGAGACGGTCGAGGTGACCGCAAGGGGAAGTGCAACATCTATGGGACCCAATGATTGGAATCCCAACCCCACCTGAAAGGGGATGTGGTCAGTTGAGCTATGCAAGCCTCGGTTGTATCTATGTTGGACATAGGGAAGGCTCTCATCCCTTGTGCGAGGGTGCTTTGAATTATACATGCGAAGGATATGCACAATCATTTGATTTACAACCCCGGTTTGGCCATTTGTCTGGGGGTGGAAGGTTGTGGATTTGGTTACCTTATTGTCCAGCAGTGACCAGAGGCTCGACCAAAATTTGATGATAAATCGACTATCCCGATCCAAGACAATGGTTTATGGGATTCCAAAATATACCCAGACACGTTCAAAGAAGAGCTTGGCAGTAACCTCTGTTGTGATGCTCTTCTTGCAGGCAACCATAATCGCCATCTTAGAAAAGCGATCAACCACCACAAAAACACAGTAATTTCCCCACTTGGTGGACAGGAGGCCCGACATGTAGTCCATTGAGATGGATTCCCATGGCCTGTCAAGAGTAGGAAGAGGGGTGTACAAGCCCTGTTTCTTAGTGGTCGGTTTGGCAATAACACAGGCAGTGCATGACCTGATATACTTGCTGACCTCCTGTCGAAGTTTCGACCAGTAGAAATGTTTTTGTAGCATCTCCACTGTCTTTTCGACATTGAAGTGTTCTGCCACCCAACTGTAGTGGGATTCCCAGATCAGCTTCACTCACTCACTTGATGGAACACAGATATGGCCCAGACGACACAACAACCCATCCTGAAGACAAAAATTATCGACAACTGCGTTTGCACCCAACATTTGGTAGGTGGTTGCGAAGCCAGGGTCTGTCTCATAGAGTTGGGGCCATCTAGATGTCTCATGGCCACAAGAGTCTAGCACCATGGTGAGTGCCACAACTGGCGGTCTGCTGAGGCAATCAGCGACGCGATTGGTGCTTCCCATTTTATACTTGATGTTGAGGTGGAATTGCTTCAAGTATGTGGACCACTTTTGATGGAAGTCATTATGCAATTTTCCTTGTGTCTGCATGAACTGTAGTGGATTATGATCAGTGTGGATGACTGTCTTCTTCCCAAGAATGTAATGTCTCCACTGGCGGCAGGCTTGTACAATGGAGTACATTTCTTTGTTGTAAGTAAGGTACTTACGGATAGTATCTGACAATGTATCATTATGATAGGCCACGGGGTGGCCGTGCTGAGTGAGAACGACGCCCACAACGTAGTCTGAAGCATCTATCTCAATTTCAAAGGGATGCTCCAGGTCTGGTAGTGAAAGTACTGGGGCCGAACACAAGCGCTACTTCAAATAATCGAACACTTGTTGTTGGGACCGACCCCATGCAAATTTCGCCTTACCACCACCCCTATTTATTTGGCTGAGGTCCCATAAAATATGGGAGGATCCCAACACGAACCTGCGGTAGAAATTTGCAAGGCCCAAGAAGCTCCGAAGCTCAGTGAGTGTTGTTGGGGCTAGCTAGTCACAAATGACTTGGATCTTGGATGGATCCGCATGTACGCCATGCTGATCAATGATGTAGCCTAGTTAATGGACCCTGTCCATGCCGAAGGAGCATTTTTCCAAGTTGGCGTATAGCTTGTGCTGCCTCAGGGTGTGGAGAACCTGCTGAATATGCTGCAAGTGTTCGGTCCAAGTCTTGCTGTAAATTAGAATGTCATCCAGATACACCACTACAAAAGTATTGGTGATTGGTCATAGGATATCATCCATCATCCTCATGAAAGTGGTTGGAGCATTTGTCCAAGCAAAAGGCATGAACAACCATTCAAAAAGGCCTTCCTTTGACTTGAAGGCAGTCTTCCATACATCTGTTTGTTCTATCGGGACCTGGTGGTAGCCAGACTTCAGATCAATGTTACTGAAGTATTTGGCCCCCATGAGTTGATCAAGGAAGTAGTCGATTCGGGGAATCCGATACCGATTTCTGACTGTGATTTTATTCAGAGCCTGATAATCAATACAGAGTCGCTAGGTTCCATCTTTCTTCTGTACCAGCATGATTTGGCTCCCACAAGGTGATGAGCTGGGACAGATGTGCCCCTTATGGATCAGTTCTTGGATCTATCACTTGATCTCCTCATTCTCTAACATAGAGCGACAGTAGACTGTCCCATTGGGCAACGATGCTCCAGGGGTCAGATCGATGGGGTGCTTGACCTGGCGATGCAAAGGTACCTGTTTAGGTGAGGAGAAGATATCTGAGTATTCTTCCATGACCTTATCTACTTGCTTCTGTTGTGTGGAGAGGTCGGCCACAAAGACCCTGGATGTGGCTGTGATCTTTCTCTTATTCTGAGAGCGAATCACGAAGAAGACAAAATTCCCAATCTGAGAGATGACATTCCTGCATTGCTTAGTAGAGATCAAGGAAATAACACTAGGTGGGACTGCCTCGGGTATCTTGTACAATTTCCTGTTCAAAGTAATAATAACACTACGAGGCATAGACTCATATACATCATGACATTTCCATAAATAAGGTTGTCCCAAAAGAACATCACAAACTTCAAGAGGAGCAACATCACAAAATACCTCATCTTTGAAGGGCTTGATGTCGTACAACAATCGACACTATTGGCTGACGCATAGATCGCTTTCTTGGCAGAGCCATCCAATGGTGTAGGGTTGCGGGTGTCTCATTGTTGGCAGGGTGAGCCACTTGATGACCTCTGCTGAGATGAGGTTCTTCTGGCTACCGCTATCAACGATGAAGTGCAACGGGGTGCCTTTTACCCACATCTGTGTATGGAAGAGGCACTCTCATTCTTCTAGCTCATTTGGTTCACCAGGATGGAGCTTGCTGGTAGCAACGGTGGCACTGGGTTTTGCATCAATGATCCATATTTCCCTTTCTGGTTCTAGGTCAGAGTTAGAATCCACATCTGATTTAGAGTCTTTCACTTCGACCACCAACGACTGCTTTGAGCGGCAGTCAACAATGTTATGCCAAGGGTTCTTATGGAAGTTGCACCTCTTCCCGATCTCTTTCTTTGTCTTTTCGATGTCCTTCTTTGCTTTTGGCTTAGACTGGTTGTCCTGATACTACCCATATTTGCTCTGTCGTTTGTTCTGTTGGTTGGGGCCACCCTTTCCCAGCTTTTGTTGTGAGGGGTTCCCAAGCCCAAATTGCCGCGTCTTTTGTTTGAGCTTCTGCTCGATTTTGACAACATATCAGTAGGCCGCGCCCAAGGATGAGATGTCCAGAAATTCCATTTCGGTCTAGATGTATCTATGCAGAGCACTGAGATACTTGAGCACCAGATGTCACTCCGAATCTTTTATACCCAGCTTGGTGCGAAAGGTATGGAAGATATTTGTGAAATCTTGCACTGCTTAGTCTCTTTCTTGCCGTAGTGTGGTCCATTTGGTATACAAGTCATCATAACTTTTGACAAGGTAGTATTGTTCCTTAATAACATCCCTAAAGGATTCCTAGGTGGTCATGACTTAAAATAATGAGGTTTCCTCTGTTTCCTTTTGCTCACAGAAAGTTTCCCACCAATCTTTGACATGGGGAATGACTTTGAGGAGCGCAAAAGTAATCTTTTCTCTATTTGAAAAGTTATGGACAGAAAAATAACCTTCTAGTAGATTCAACCACTTGTCTACAACATTTGCGTTTATATAACCTTCGAATATAGGAATATCGAAGTTTATTTGTACCTTGAAGGGAGCGACGCCTCCATTCGAAGAAGATGCGTCACCTGTTGGTAGTCGCCGAAGGATTTGCGCGAAACTATCCATCATCTCGTTCCTCTATGACATGAGGGCCTCCTCAATCAACAGTTTGAAAGGATCTCCTATCACGTCATCTTTATTTTCTCCTTCCATGAGAGGTCGCTTGGGTGTGCGAGAGCTTTTTTCCTCAAGAGAAACAAGCTCGAGACCCAACTCTTTGTACTTCGACCTTGTTGGGGACATGCATTAAGATGACAAGGAGAAGACCTCTCTGATACCACTGATACAGATTTTATGAGAAGAAAGAAATGAATACAGATTATTAACAGGTTCTTAACACAAAATAACAGATATATAATAAAACTGGTTTTCTATTCAATAATGAAATAAGCTGAAACTGTAAAATGCAACGGAAACAAGCTTGCTGGAATGGTGGTGGCTTATCTCTGAGAAGAGATGTGACAGCTGCACGCATTCACAAGAAGAAGATTAAAATGAGGCTCTGAAGGCCTTTTGACAATAAACAAGAATTCCAAAAACCCTAGACATCCAAAAACCTAACCCTAGGAGATGAAGTGCCAAAAGTCATGTGGGCCCTGTTTGGGTAAGTTAGTACATCAACTTCCCAGGGTCGTAACTTTTGCATACAATATTCGTTTTAGGCGTGTGATAGCCCGTTGGAAAGGTATAATCGAGGATATTCATTTTGGGGGATCAATAATGCTTTAAAATTTCATTTAGCAGCTTGATCCCGAAAAACCTTCATTTAGGCCCTCAAAATGGCCCTGAAAGTTAAAACTGCTAATAATAGTAAATTGCCAAAATTGTGCGAAAACTATTTTGAGCCAGTTGGAAAAGGTGGGTGGCCATCGATATCCATTTGGATCAACAAGTGATGCTTCATATAATCAATTTTTTTTTTTTGTTCTTTCCCCCATGCGAACTTTGCCTTGCCACCGCCCTTGGTTACCTTGTTGAGGGCCCATGCAATATGGGGGAATCCTAACATGAACCTTCGGTAGAAGTTGGCAAGTCCCAAGAAGATTTGAAGCTAGGTTAGTGTGGTCGGGGCTGGCCAGTCACAAATGACTTGGATCTTAGCTGGATCCACATGTACCCCATGCTCATCAACAATGTAGCCCAAGTATCGGACCATGTTCATGTCAAAGGATAATTTTTCCAAGTTGGCATGTAGCTTGTGCTATCACAGAGTTCCCAAAATCTGCTTAATATGTTTCATGTGCTCCTCCCAAGTTATGTTGAATATGAGGATGCCATCCAGATATACCACCACAAAAGACTTGGTGAAGGGTCTCAATACATCATCCATCAATCTCATGAAAGTTGTCGGTGCATTTTTAAGCCAAAGGGCATGACCAACCATTCAAAGAGACCTTCTTTAGATTTGAAAGTTGTCTTCCATACATCAGTCGGTTCGATAGGAACTTGGTGGTAGCCATACTTTAGGTCAATCTTGCTAAAGAAATTTCCCCCCTTGAGTTGGTCAAGAAGGTCATCAATTCGGGGAATTGGGTACCAGTTCTTGTCTATGATTTTGTTTAATGCTCTATAATCAATGCAGAGCCGCTAGGTCTGGTCTTTCTTATGCACCAGCACAATCGAGCTTCCGGAAGGGGAGGATTTGGGTCAGATGTGCCCCTTTTGGACCATCTCTTAGATCTAGCACTTGATTTTGTCATTTTCCATCAATGAGCGATGATATATTGGTCCATTAGGCAGTGGTGCATCGAGGGTTAGATCAATTGGATGCTTGAATTGGAAGTGCGTCGGTACCCCGGTGAGTGAGGAGAAGATGTCTTTGTACTCTTCCACGATCCCATCCACTTGCTTTTGCTACAAATAGAGGCTCTGTGTAGAGGTCACGGATGTGGCAGCGACCTTATGCTTACTGTGAGCACGGATCACAAAGAAGATGAACTTCCCAATTTGTGAAATGGCCTTACTGCATTTCTTAGTAGATATTAAAAAAATAGCGGTAGGCAGCGCTACCTCTGGTATCCTGTACAATTGTTTACCCAAAGTAATAATAACACTGTGGGGTCTAGACTCATACAAAACATGTCACTTCCACAAATATGGTTGGCCTAAAATAACATCACAAAATTCAAGGGGAGCAATATCAAACAATACCACATCTTTGAAGGGCTTGATGTTGTAGGGCAGATGAAATTATTGGCTGAAGCGAAGATCTCATCCTTGGAAAATCCATTCAATGGTGTAGGGTTGCGGGTGCGGTGTTATCGACAGGTCCAACCGCTTGGCGATCTCTACTGAAATCAAGTTCTTCTGACTGCCGCTATCGACAATGAAACACAATGGAGTCCCCTTTACCCACATCTACAAGTGAAAGAGGCTTTCCCCTTCCTCTGGTTCTTTTGGTTCGCTTGGTTAGACTTTGGTGGTAGCGGCAGTGGCACTGGGTTCGACATCGTTGATCCACTTCCCACTTTCTGGATTTGATGCAAAGTCAAAATCTGCCTCTGACTCGGAAGCTTTCAGCTCGGCCACCATTGATTGCTTGGAGCGACATTCTTTGGTGTTGTGTCAAGGGATTTTATGGTATTCACACCATTTTCTCGTGTCCTTCTTCGACTGCTCATTACCCTTCTTGGGTTGCAGCTTGGACTGGTTGTCCTGAGAGAGACCATCTTTGCTATGTCCCTTGTTTTGTGGGTTGGGGTTGCCTTTGCCCTGCTTTGACTATGAGGAGTTGGCATATCCAAACTCTCGCCTCTTCTGCTTAAATATTTGCTCAATCTTGACAACATATCTATAAGCCACACCCAATGATATGTTGTTAAGATTGAGCATATTTATAAACTTCTTCCAAGGGTTTTTCATGCCTTATAGATTTACTTCCATAATTGAACTTGTAACATGTATATCATATGCATGGAATTAGTTCCCTAGGGCGTGGCTTCAGCCAGAGGATGGTTATATAGAGAGATTTGTAAGACGAATACAATCAAAGCTAGAGTGAATATTTTAGCAGGTCTCTATATCATCACAAATGACGTTGGTCGAACTCTAATAATTGCAAACAATAATAATAAAAGGTTACAGGAAGCGATGGTTATCTAGATGATTGGATTGGATGGTGAAATGTAGTAAAAGATGGTGTGAATTGTCTAAGAGGTCTCTATGTCCTTCCAAATGATGTCCCACAAACCTTAATAATCGTAAACAAGCATAATTAAAGGATATAAGAAGGGGCATGGGAAGATATAAGTAAAAAGATAAGGAGAAAACAACATGCATATATCCTAACCCCCCAAGTTGGCAGACATGCTTCGAGTCTTTATTGTCACCAGAAATTTTTGGGAACTTACAACAAATGAGGAGAGGATGATGAAAAGATTTTCAAAACTTCCAATAGTCGCTAAATATATAAACTACAAGTATAGGAAAGATGAGAACTAGATGGAGGGTTGGAGGCAGTTTCCATAAGGATAATAACAATAAATTTCAAACCCTAACAAACCTAATTACTAAAATGTATAAACTATAAATTATTGCCACACAAAAATTCCACTAGATATAGTGTAGGTTAAATCTAGAGYCTGRCAATTCACCAAAGATTCAAACCCTGGGAATATTGGGTGAGAATCTAGTGTATTATGTATGGTAGGGATTGGCTTCTTTGAGAGCTTTTGTTTTTATTTTTGAGACAATATTTGTAATTTATCACATTRTTTCTTGAGTCCTTTTAATTTTATTTGGTGTGCAATATACCTATAGGAGATCATGATATCAATTCTTTTTGTTAYAAAAATTACAACCAACATCTAGAACAATATTCAAAGACACCGTATTTTCTATATTTTAAAGGCTCCGCCCCTTTTCAATCGGTTACATMTATAATTAGTGTATTTAGGCATATGAACATATAAGTTTTCAACATTACATCCCAGAAGTAGCAGGGGTGTGGATCTCATTTTCTTGGCAAGATGCGAACCCCGTGACAAGATGGAGACCTAGGCTAAGGAAGTAGGAGGTTGGTGATCTAGTTTTAAAGTGGGATTGATAGAACAAGAAACAAAACATGACATGTTAGTATGGTAGGGTGCCTGTGCATGAGTGGGTCCATTCACTATGCTGCGAGAGAATCACTTTTCCTGGAACTTTGACTCACTATACAAAACAAGGCTCCACATCAACACCCTTAGAATTTGGTTGACCCATTATATTTTGATCTTACTATTTGTTTCAACCTTTGCTACTTGCTCTTCTATTGAAACTGGTGCTTTTATCAGTCTTGATATAATCATCCTACTTATCCCACTGTCAAAAAATGACTTGGGGCTACCTTGGGCCATCCTAGAAGCAAAACAATTATGGGGCTACCTAGGGCCATCCTAGAAGCAACACAATTACGTTTAGGATCCTCATACAATACCAACCAAAATATTGTTGGATTTGTGGCATATGGAGGTGGGCTTGTTGACCATGGGAAATGATAAGGTACTTGTGGATTTTGTAGGTCAACTTTCGTGATGCTAGAAGGTGGATACCCATGAGGTGCCAAAGGGCATTTGGTTTGCTACTGGAATTCGTTAATTACTTATTTGTTGCAAAAACTGTGTGAATATTGGAATCACATTTTAGGACTTCTGAAACCAAAATCACTTTGTTTGATTTGCTTGGTAAGATCAGTGCCATTGTATGCAAATAAGGCATTCTAGCGTTGGCAGTATTTCAAGTCTATGATGGGAGGAATAAATACAATATAATTGTATATGGACAAGCATGTTTGTCGACATGGCCACAAGAGAATCACAACATTGACACACTCATATGATAGGCTCATTGACCCCAGTTTCCTTCTACCAAATAGGATCATGTTAATACAGACGTTGTCGTTCTCTAAACAGACAAAACAAAAAATCAATTTTTGCAAGCTTGAGAACATCACTAGTGTCAAAACAACATACCATGATGCCCATGCAAAATTAACTTTCAAAATGTACTACTCTAAGCAAAAACTAATACACAAATCAAAACAAGGGTAGATAAAGATGTACAAATTAAGATAATAAACCCTACATTGTAATGCTCCTGGCAGATTCTAATATACGTCTCCAAACAAGAGAAACAATACAAACCAATATGATGATAAACCAGACAAGGAGAAGCCACATTCCAACAGGAGCGAAGAAAATCACAGAGGCCAAACCAAATGGAGAAGAAAATCCCAGAGGATAAACCAGATAAGTTACCTATTGTATTACTTTATTCAGGTTTTCAAAGGTTTGATTCATTGTATTCAAGATTTTTCATGGAGCTTCCTTTATACTATATGTACATTTCAAACTACCAAGCCGAGTCCTTCAACAAGAGTCTTGATGAAGGACTCGGCTTGGTAGTCTGAAACACATGTAGAGCATAAAATAATTGAATGTTGGGTTCCATGAAAAATCTTCTATACAATTGTTGTTACTCGTCAAACATATATATTTATAGAATCAGAATTGGAGAAATATATATTTTACTTATTTCCTTGTAAAGCAGATATATTTACATGTTCATAATATTTTAATAAAAGCATAAATTGGTTGATAAACTGTACAAAAGATAGATCTCTCCAAAAGAGACAAGTGAAAGATTCATACAAAGCCAATGAAACAACTTTTTATGCAAAGCTCAATAAAATGTCATCTCACATTGTGTTAAGTGCAGTAACAAGTTCCAGAAGAGGACCATATATGCACAAAAAGATAAAAATATAATTCTTTTACGCCAACTTCCCCACCCCTTTGTTTGTCACCACAAATGTAAAGAGGGTAAAGAAAAAAAACAGGATTATGAGCATGAATGTCACAAAGAAATAGATCGAGAGCATGAAACCCTAAAGAAAACCATGAAGAAAGCACCTATGAATCTGACCAGAGAAACCAACATTATGAAAAACCCAAGAATTACAACAGGCATGGTTAGGAACTTCTCACACTCTGTGATGTGCCTCGTCGCTAGCCACATGTCGATCTTGTTCATTAACTCCTTGCAGAGGTCAGTGTATTAACTATCACCATCAGTCTTGTCTTCATTGAACATGAATAGAGGCAATCTACAAGGTATGCATGTGGCTAGTTGTAGTTGCTGCAAGTAGGGCCTCTCACTGCAACATAGTCTTCATGCAAACAATGAAAGGCCCAACTGGCCAGTTGGCTATTAATTTATTAATTCATCAACAAACCTTAATCAAAATATAAATTGAAATTTTAATGTGGTGACATGATTTATTATTAATCATAAGATAATGTTTAATAGAATAAACATATTTAATATGCTTTCACTTAGCCTTCCTTCCATCCAAAGAGAAAGAATAAATATCTCCCTAGGTTTTGTCTTACTATAGATGTCAGTTGTTGCTTCGATTGGACTGGCACTCAGGCTCTCTCTATAGCAGGTGAAAAAGAGCACCAGACCTGACTGAGTAGAGTGGATAACCTTACCTTGTAGATTCTCTTCTATACTCTGTTGCTTGGAGGTAAGTGTTTTGCTCATTCTCATTTTTTGGTAATCGATCTTCTCAACAATATACCTGCAAAACAACAAGCGTGTAGTTCCAAAGATCCTCGATGAGAAATATCTCTCCCATTGCTCTCCTTTCCTTGCAATTATGGACATTGGCTGCTTTCCCATCCTCACCAACAACAAACAATAAGCGTGCAGTTCCAAAGCTCCTCAATGAGAAATCTCTCTCCAATTACTCTCCTTTCCTTGCAATTAGGGACATTGGTTGCTTACTCATCCTCGCCAGGTGGTTAGGTTGATAGATTGAGTGATAATTTTTTGGGGGAACTTGTGCTTTGGGGTCAGGGATTCATCAAAGATTTTGGTATTACTACAATTAGGGAGATTGGTTTCTTTCTCATCCTCACCAAGTAGTTGGGTTGATAGATTGAGTTCTATTATGAAAGAGTTTGGTACTACTGTAACTTTGCAAATATTAGCATCGACATTTCTATGAATTTTCAATGTTTTCATTTTTATTTAGGTGATTTTTACCTTAAATTCAAATTTAATGGTTGTAACTGTAGAAGTTATTTATCCAGATTAAATATAGCAAGCAAAACTTTAAATGACCAACTTCTGATAATAGTAAATTTCTTTGATTATCCTACTCCAAGTTATAAATGAAGCAAAAACTGACCATTGATTTAGCATTATTATTTTACAGTGTTGATTTAACATTAATATTTTTCAAAGCATTATTATTTTACAATGTTGATTTAACATTATTATTTTACAGTGTGGCGCAACAGGGACATAAATAAGTATCTATAAATAATCATGATTTGGCAATATTTCAACTAACCACATAACGATTTGGAAATATCACAACTAACCACATTAAATTATGATAATAGTAAATTTCTTTGATTATCCTACTCCAAGTTATAAATGAAGCAAAGAATGATCATTGATTTAGCATTATTATTTTAGAGTGTTAATTTAACATTATTATTTTATAGAGCATTATTATTTACAATGTTGTTTTAACATTATTATTTTACAGTGTGGTGCAACAGGGACATAAATAAGTACCTATAAATAACCATGATTTGGAAATATTACAACTAACCGCATAACGATTTGGAAATATTGCAACTAACCACATTATATTATGATAATAGTAAATTTCTTTGATGATCCTACTCCAAGTTATAAATTAAGCAAAGATTGACCATTGATTTATCATTATTATTTTACAGTGTTGATTTAAGATTATTATTTTACAATGTTGATTTAACATTATTATTTTACAATGTGGCGCAACAGGGACATAAATAAGTACCTATAAATAACCGTGATTTGGCAATATTACAACTAACCACATAATGATTTGGCAATATCTAGTTTAATCAACACAACCATGCACAACAAATTAACTTTTTAACAAAAAATTAACTTTTCGACAGGGAAATCGCCACTGCAGTGGCACTTGTTTTTTTAAACAGTTTACGAAGTGGCCAACATGGAGTTCGTTAAATGATGCCTTCTGTCGTGTTTTTTATTATTGAAAATCACTACAACTTTTGGCTTTTAAGCTCCTTCCACTAGTCAAGTTCAATTCTTTACGCATTTTGTTTGGATTTTATTTAAAATTCAAGTAGTAACGAACTATAGGAGTGATAGCTCTATTAAAAGTGAGCCCAATCCATATATATAGTAGACTCCAGTAAGAAGGTTATAAGGGGAGTGATATTTCGACTATCGTAAAAAAATTAAGAAACCTTATTGTCAAAAAAAAAAATAAAAAAAAATGTCGAACTGTAAACAAATTATTTTAAAATAATGGTTTGTTATACTAAGATCTCATTACTCTTGATAGTGTTATTGACATCTAGTGCAAAGTCTTGGAATTGTTGAACAAAACTTCCTTTATCATGGTAATCTAATGGAAGTGCGATTGATTACGAGTGCATGAATTTTTGTCAATGGCTTTTTTCAAGTGGTTAACCCTTCATAAGTGATTGATTCCTTCTAAGTGGTTGAATCATTTTGTAAGCATACTTATATGAGATCATATTCTCATTGTTTGGGGATTTGTTTCCTGAGTTTCCATATCCCAAGGAATTTTAGAGTTGTAACATTCCCACTATAATCCACAGTTCAATTAATGCATAATGTAGATATAATATATGGTTGTGGCCAAATGATGTATATGTGAATCATATTTCTAAATTTTAATAAATAAAATGTGATGGCAGTTGTTGGGATACATGGACAGAGATGGGGGCTGATTAATCCACAAGAAAGGGGGGTTTTATCCATGAGTTTAATTTCCAAATCTATTTTCCTGATTTTAATGTTTTGAGTGAACCTTCTATTTTGTTGTTGAGTGTTCCCAAAGCCAATCATTGAATTCCCGTAAGAGGGTGGGTGTGAGGGGTCACATCTCATAGTTATTGGGAGCATGGGGCTGAGTACAATCAGTTTAGGGATGAGTGTGAGTGAAGATAACATCAAAGGAGGGGAAATTAATATGGTCATGAGGGCAGTTTTTGCAGTCAATTTTTTGCATGGAAAGCAAGAGACAACAACATAAAGAATGCACTAGAGTAGGAGCAACAATGGAGGGCGAATTCTAGAGCGTTTTTGGAGCTTGAGGAATGAATAAGCAAGTTGTTAGGCTTGCTGAAGAATTAATTTTTCAGGCCGGAAGAGTGAAATCCCGTGTGAGTTGCACTGGATCAACGATCTTGCTTTCGTTGTTTTCCTGGTAGTGTTCCTGGCAGTGAGTTCCCTTGAGTTCCCAGTAGTTAGATTCTTGGTTACCTATGCCAGAGAGACCCTGATAAACAAACAAGACACTCGATGGAATGGGAGAAATGAAGGGGTACATTCCTTGGATTAGGAAGATTGAGAGGAAGAGAGTTGATGGAAATTAGGATAGATAATGTCAATGGGTTATGGGATTATTTGTGTTGTGAGTGGGCAATGAGAGACGCCCTTTTTCGTGGATTCCTAGCCCAGCTCGGGGGTGACTTGTTGTTGATATTTGGAAAAACAAGTTTATGGTTGGGTGGAACGTCTGTCCCAAGCAGCTGGTTTCACAACTGTTTAGAAACATAAGTGTGTTATTTGTTTTATGTGTTATTTTACGAGTTAACTATTATGCATTTTACTTTGTGAATGGAAATGAATTATATGTTGCAATAATGAGTTATTAGCTACATTTATGTGTGATTTCAGCATGATGTAGATGCATTCATATAGTGGTTAAATATGTATATCAGAAGCTGGTAAGTTACATGAATGATTGTTAGCAGGAAATTATATTTTCATGTGTTTTCACATGTAATGAGTCTTGGTCAACCTGGGGAATGTTACAGATTGGTATCAGAGCAGAAGGTTCAACACTGAGCTTGTATGGGCCAAGACCTGTGCGAATTTGGCAGAAATTCGTTATTGTAGAATTTCACATGTGACCGATTTGGGGAAAATTGTGGAAACATATTGAAATCCCCAAATTTATGTGCATATTTGAGTTTAATTCACCTCAAAACAGTCGAAGAGAGGATTAATGGTTTCAATCTGCAAGTTGCAAAGTTAATTTTGTCTTGGGAGGTCAAACTTCATGTTTTAATGGTGACTAAGGAGTTGGAAAACCAACGACCCAGATTCTTCCAACATTAGGAATCAAAGGCTGAGATTCATTCTCGAGCAAGTAAAAACTCCTAAGTTCACCAATGGAAAAATTTCAGAGGAATTATAAAATTTAAAATATATATATATAAAATTTTTGAATTTTTGAAAAATTTCATACAACGATGACGTGGACCATATCGTGTCATGGACTAACAGAGTTCATGATAGCATAGGGTAGGGGTACTCAGACATAGTTTGGTGAACCGATGAATGATATCACCTCAATCTCGAAGATTAATGATCTAGATCCAACACAGGCTTGGGTAGAAAGAACCTAAGTCATGTTGGTTGTGGAGCTTGATTATCTTCCTGATTCAAAGGTTTGTTTCAACCGTGCTTGGATCCCATTTCCTGATAGGGGGGTGGGGGGGTAACAATTAATGTATCCCCCCCCTAATGGGGGATTCGGGGGAAGTGCCCCCGAAGTGAAATTTTGGGAAAAATTTCCTTGTAAAATATTGTAATCTTGTAGTCAATCTGGACCGTTCATTATAAGGTCGCAGATGTGACAGTAGAAGTTATGTTAGAGTTTTTTTTCTCTAGAATGCAACACTATTTTCATGAGGGAATTGTATTGTGCCTGTGTATGTGTGTGAATATTGTATTATGAGAGAGGAGACTATGAGAAAGAAGAGGAAGTTACAACAGGTGTGTTGTAGGTTGTATCCCTTCATTTTGCTGGAAAATAATAAAGGAAGGATGTGGAAACTTCTGTAATGGTCCTAGCCCACATTGGGTGAACCACACATATTTATGTCTCTATTGTGTTGTGTATCTTCAGTTTTTTATTTCCACATTTGTTTTATTTTATTGCTCCACGATCCTGTTTTTCTAACAAGTCAATAGTTTTGCTGGAGAAATCTCGCGAGAGCAGGTTCGAAAAAAAAGTCCATGAGAGAAAGTTTGTGAAGGTAAAATCTCGATAGGATTGTGGGCTACAAGTCACAAACAACCCTTAATGGCAGGGTAAGTTACCACTCCACAAGGGAATAGGCTGAGAAGATAAGCCCGATAAGCTTGCAAATTGTGGGTAGTAGGAAGATCGTAAAAGGTGTTAGCTTGTCACCCCACAAGGAAAGGTCCAAAGGATGTTTCCTGAAAATATTATAGGTCATGGGCTTCGAAGAAGTCAAGATACCTGGTAAGTTGATCTTCCCAATGGAAAAAGGGCCAAAAAAGTATTTTTGATAGGCTTGTGGGTTTGGATTAACACACTGTTATAATAGTGAACCAATGATTTTCCGTGAAAAAATTCATTTTTTTTGGAGGTCATCAAGTTGTGGGGGCATTTTGAGGGCATAAACATCATTTTTAGGTAGTCGAAATTGAGAGAAATGTGTGTACCCTTGGTACACAAGTCTTTGTTTCTTAAAATGAAAGCTTGACAAGAGTTTTCCAACAAGATATTTTGAATGCAAAACAGAGCCAGTATGAAGAAGTTACAACTGAAACAATACAAGATATATTTTCAACACCAATTTAATTCCAAAGGACATAACTCCTTGTTCAGAAGTCAGTTTGGGATGCAGGAGAAATCTGTGGAAATCCCATGGACCATATAAGACAACCATGGAACCAGATTTGTAATCTAGGTACCTGAAATTGTACAAGATTGAAGAAAAGACACATGTAGCAGTAAGGGATAAAAATGAGAAGAAAATAGTTAAAACTTCCACATACCATAACTTTCAACTCAGAGCTTCGATTTTGACAAGTGAATAGTCGTTGGAAAGGTATTGAGGAGGAAAAACCATATTTTAACTCTGAAAATTGATATGAGTAGTAGAAGTTACAATCAACTCAAAAGAAGATGATTGGTGGCCTTAAAGAGCAGAAAAAATATGCATTATTTTCCAGAAATATATATATATATATTTATTTATACTGTTTAACACAATTTTTATTGCATGCACATTTTCTTGCAGAGTTGGAGGTTCAGGAGGGCAGTTTGGTTCCTTTATGAGAGTTACATTGATGGAGGATGCCCAGAGGTCTTACAGCTATGAATAGGAATTCAGAAGGCTATGTGGGAGCATGGGAAATGTTGAGATAGATTCCAATGGAAGAAGTGGCAGAGACGAGCCTGTGGAGCTGGCTACCACTATGAGAAGCCTGCAGAGGGAAGTGTAGATCTATAGGGTAGATAATCAGAAGATTGTGAAATATCAAGAAGAGCTGCTATATAGTCTAAACATCTTGCATAGACAAGTCAACAAGGATTCTAAGTCTAAGTAAGTAGCTAGTGCCAGGCAAGTAGCAGAATCCAAATCCCATAGCAGAAAGGATGATCATGGGAATGACAGGCAATCAAGAAGTATAAGAAGGAACCATCATTCCCCAGAGCAATCCATTAGAAGAGCTCGTGCAAGTTCAGGGCCATGGAACAACCAAAGTGTGTCTCATGTCAAGATGCAGAGAAGAAGGCTTAAGTCATGCAGGGTGAACTAAGGAAAATCAAGCCACCAACTTTTACTGGTGAGCATAGAAAGGGAAAAGAGGATGAAGTGTATTTTTTTGGAAATGAAGAAATATTTCCAATTACACGATTAACCCTCAATGGTGGAAACCATAATTGCAACCTACCACCTACAAGGAAAGGTCAAGCTAAACACCTTGATGAGAAGAAGGTATCTTGGAGGTAGTTCAAAATATATTTCCAAGATAAATATTCATCAGAGCATTACTATTTGAAATGAATATGAAAGAGTTCTTTGAACTCAAGTTGGGAAGCATGACAATTGATGAATATGAGAAATGATTCTTTGAATTGTTGAAGTATGCAGGCTTCATAAAGGATGAGAATATCAAAATCCAAAGGTTTATGAGTGGGCTACCTTATTTCTATAGTGACAAGATACACTATGATAACCCTAAGACTTTGGAGGAGGTCGTAAGGAGAGAAAAACATCTTTATGAGCATAACAGAGGAATGTCAGTCTTCCAAAAAGATTGAAATGATAAGATTAAGGGTAAAAAGGAGATAACGCATAAAGGTTTTAAGCCATCCTTTTTCATAAATAACTCCCAAGCAAATCATGAAAGACATTTAGCCCAAAATGAGCCTATGATGGTAGATTTTTTTGGGAAAAGGCTAAGGAAACAACCCATGAAATGTTGGGGATGTGAGGGAGACCACTTGTATAGGGACTTCCCTCACAAAGGTGAAAGAATGAGGACCGTCCACAATATTCAGGAGGCTGAAATAGTGGAATCCATGGGAGGAAGCATGCCAAGGATTTATGCAGCCTTGGACAACAAGCAAGTAGAATACCAATCCCCTATGATTGAAGTGGAAGGTAAGACTGATAACAACTCGAAACAATTTTAATTGATTCTGGAGCTAGCCATAGTTACATAAATCCTAACATTGTTGAAAGATTTCACTTACAAAGAAGTAAGCATAAGAAATTTTGGTTAGTTCGGCTAGCCACCAGGGCTAAGAAGAAAATTAGTGAGTTGGTTAAGGATTGCCCAATAAACATGAATGGACTCAGCACAAAGGTAGATGTGAACATCATACCATTAGGTTCATATGATTGCCTAATTGGTATGGATTGGTTGGAAAAACACCATGTTGTCCTAGAATTTTAAAACAAGACAATCACTTGTCTTGATGAGGAAGGGCAACAATGCAAGGTTCAAGGCATTGAAAGAGCAGTAGCTATAAGAGAAATTTTAGCCATGCAGCTTAAAAAGAGTTTCAGGAAGGGATGTCAAATTTTTGTAGCCCATATGGAAGAGGAAACAAGAGTTAAAATGTCGATTATTGAAGACCGTCTAGTCTTAAGGGATTTTGAAGATGTTTTTGGGGAAATTCTAGGACTGCCACCAAAGAGAGACATTGATTTTTCTATTGATTTGGTGCCAATAGCTACCCCAGTGTCCAAAACTCCTTACGGAATGGGCACACCATAATTGAAGGAGTTGCAAATGCAACTTGAAGAATTGTTAAATAAGGGGCATATACATCTAAGTGTGTCACCTTGGGGTGCCCCATTTTTATTTTTTTAAGAAGAAAGATGGAACCTTAAGGTTGTGTATTGATTTCATACAACTGAATAAGGTCACCATAAAGGATAAATATCCCTTTCCAAGGATTGATGATTTGTTTGATCAGTTGAAAGGTAAAATAATCTTTTCAAAGATTGAATTGAGACAAGTTATCATCAAGTGAGGATAAAGGAAGAAGATATAAAAAAGACAACATTCATGACAAGATACGAGCATTATGAATTTATGGTAGTGGAATTTGGGCTATCAAATGGATCAACATTTTTCATGTGCCTAATAAATGGAGTATTCAAGGAATACATGGACAAGTTTGTAATTGTGTTCCTGGATGATATACTCATATACTCAAAGATAGCGGAGGAACATGAAAACAATTTAAGAAGATGCCAAGCTAAACAAATGCATCTTCTATCAAAATAATATTCATTACTTGGGTCATATCATTTCAACAGATGGGGTAATAGTTGATCCTAAAAAGATAAAGGCTATTAGAGGATAGTCAGCACCAAGAAATAAGACAAAGGTCAGATCATTCATGGGTCTTGAAAGTTATTACAGAAGATTCATAAAAGGTTTTTCAAAGATTGCAATCCCAATCACTTCTTTGCAAAAGAAGGGAATGAAATTTGAATGGACTCTCGAATGTGAAGAAAGCTTCCAACAACTAAAGGAAATTTTGACAAGTGTGCCAATATTGAAGATTGCAGACCCTGATGAAGACTTTGTTGTGTGCAGTGTGTGTGCATGGATGTGTGCAAGGAAGGGATCGGTGGAGTCCTCACACAAAAGGATCTTGTGATATGCTATGAGTCCAGAAAATTAAAAGAGCATGGGATGAATTATTCTACTCTTGATATATAATTAGAAACCATTATTCATGCACTAAAAATGTGGAGACATTACTTCATGGGTAGAATATTTGAGCTAAGGAAAGACCATTGTGGCTTGAAACATTTGTTTAGACAACCCACATTAAATGTTAGACAAAATAGATGGCTCAATTTTTTTAGTGAATATGACTTTGAAATTGAACACATCAAACGAAAAGGAAATCAAGTGGATGATTCACTCAACATGAGAGTGCATGAGATGCATATTGCAGCCATCAACATGTACACCATTTATATGAAAGATAAAAGTATCGAAACAACAAATTCAAATCAACACTATTTGAAAATAAAAGAAACATTACATCAAGGAGT
>ML801010.1:366383-391136 GCA_009831015.1 Picea engelmannii
ATATAATATGTGGCTACGATCAAGTGATGTATATGTGAAATATGATTCTAAGTTAATAATAAAATGTGATGTTAGCTTCTAATGGTACATGGACAGAGATGGGGGATGAATTAATCCACAAGAGAGGGGAGGGTCTAATAGAATGTCTAAGAGAGGGGTCCAAGGGGGAATTACCCATATATACTAATTCCACCCACATTCCTGAATATTATTATCATTATGTATTAAACTTCTACTTCTGATTGAGTGTCCCCAAAACCAATCACTGAATGCATGTAAAATGGTGGGTGTGATAAGCCACATACCATAGTTATTGGGATAATGGGGGTTGAGTAAAATCATCTTAGGGAAGTGTGTGAGTCAAGCAAGCAAGCCAAAGGGAGGAAATTTGTATGGGGAGTTACAACCGTTTTGGACAATCAGTTTTTGGTGCATGAACAACAAGTAGAGAGGAAGAAATAGAGCTTAGAGCTAGAGAATCTATGGAGGGAGAATTATGGAGCATGCTAGAGCATATTTGGAGATGAGTATTGAAGATCCAGGTTGTCATGCCTGAAGAGTGAACTTTTGTGTGAGTCACATTATAACAACAAATGTTTGTTGTTGTTGCTGGTATTTTTCCTGGCAATGATTTCCCTGATTTTCCCAGCAGAGAGATTCTTGGTTAACTATGCCAGAGAGGCCTTGATAATTGAATGGGATGCCCAAAGGACTGAGATAAATGAAGGGGTACATTCCTTGGTTTGGGCAGGTCGATAGGAAGAGAGTTCCTAGAAAATCAAGATAGTTGTAGGAGAATTGAACTTGTGACTTTGAAAGTGGGTTGTGGGATTTTTGAGTTGTGAGTGGACAGTGAGAGACCACCCTCTTTTGTGGATTTCTAGCCGCAAATCGAGGGTCACTTGTTGTTGATATTTGGAACAACAAGTCTATGATTGGGTGGAACGTCTATCCCAAGCAACTGGTTGCACAACTGAATTAAAATATAAGTGTATTATCGTGTTGCTATGTTATATTATGTGTTTAATTGTTGCGTTTTTACTCTAAAAATGAGAAGAATTTTACATGTCATTGTGTGATTTATTAACTGCATTCGTTTTATTTTAGAATGTTGTAGATGAATCAATTTAATGGTATCAGATAGTAGCTAAATCTGGTTGTAATTCACAGTTGGAAGCTACAAGAAATTAATTACTTATCTAAAATTTAGTTTTTATGAGTTTTTCTACATGTAATGGACCTCAATTGGGATGGGTTTCGTTACAACCCAAAACAGTGAAGCAACATGATTCCATCATGGTGGTGGTGGAAAAATTGACTAAGGATGCACATTTTATTCCAATGAACACTGTTATCCCCTAGAATAGGGATAACTAAGGAGATCACGTCTCGAGGCCCACAAGTCCTAGACATGGAAACCTGAGAGCCAGACGACTTGAGCATGGCCCCGGAGGGCCCCTCTTTTCTTCAGTCCAGTCCACTTATCACCAACAACAGTATCCATACCACTAGCCTGGTCCTAAATTAGTGGTGAGTCTTTCTCCATGAGGTAATGATTACGGGTATCATGGTATGTATCACCCTGATTTTTGAAGCACTTGAATATGTTGTATTGAATCCTTTTTCATTTAATGATGTTTTCTTGGAGATTATGCTCGTTGGCTTGTTCATGCCTAGAAGGGTAACATGGTGCCCTAGTAAGTTGATTTCCCCTTAGGATGGGTTGCTATTGGGTGGGTTTGTGAAAAGTCATCATCTATTCCCTCCATACTTACCATTTTCCATATTTATTCCTCTCATCTCCCCTATCCTTGTTTTGGAATTGGGATTGGCTACACTAGGAAGGGTTGTACCTTACCTCATGGGAAGAAGGGGATAAAGGCCCAGAGGGTAAAAGTAGCTGGAAAGAGTTAAAATCCAAAGTTGAAACCTTCGAGATGCTTCACCCAGGGATCCCCGAGAAAGTAGTAAAAAGCTTCTCAGTAAGAAAAGGGGACCCATAAGATACATAAATACTTAAGGTACTAGTTGATTGATTTGAGGTCTCATCACGGGCCGACCTATTATGACCATGGGCATGTAGCGGTATGAATCTACCACCTATTTAGTCACCAAACTAGGGTAGTGGCTCTTGGTGGTTGATACAAAAAGGATTCATAGAAGGCTAAGAACAACTCAGAACGCGTAGAGGCAACTCAAGACGCTCATAATGGCTTCAGTAGACAGAGAAAGGGAGAAAACCAAAAGTTCCCAAAACTTAGTTAAAATGGCATGGTCGTGAAGAGCGCATCACAAGATTTCTAACAATGCAAATGGTTCGTCAAACAAAGCTCGTATGAGAAAGTTATAAGCGGTCAAAGTTCATGTCAAACTTGGTCAAAAAGTCAAAAGGTGAAGGTGACACATTTCACCACTGCAAGGGTGACATGTGGCACGTCCGTACAGGGAAATGTGGTCCAATGCTGCAGGCATACATGGTAGATTCTTACAGGTATACGTGGCAGGTTATGTGTTCCAGTCTCCGCTTGACACATGGCAGAGGATAGCCAATGAGAGGTTTCCACGTGGCAACCCCCCATTGGCCTCTTACAATAAAGTTCATTAAAAAGATATTGGAGTCGATGGGAGTCGAACTCCTAACCTTCTATCCCAAAGGACTTACAACTCCACGCTAGCCAACATGCCACTATATGGTTCTTGTTTATAATATGAAACAAATTTTATTTAAGTTTGATAATGTTTTCTATGGGCAGATGCAAAGGGCTAGGACCTTGGCCCAACCCTTGGTTATATGCTAAACCACACAACCACATTTCAAACTCCCGCCATATATGGCATATTCTGCCAAACTTAACCGCCCGCCATTTTAGCAACATATCCGCCATTTTAGCAGTGCGCCAGAATGTAGTTACAACTATATGCCAAAAGGGGAGTCTACGGGATTCGATCCCGGGACCGCCACCGACAAGTGACTAGAATAGCCACCAATAACCAACATGCCAACCACTTCAGTTATTACATAACCACCCAAAAACTTTATAAAAAGGGGGCTTTCTGCTAGTGTACGAAACATAGGAGAAACAAGGGCGTGTCCATACAAATTTCAAGATAGGGAACGCATTTCGAGATTTTCCCAGTCATTTATTGCAAAGGTAGGGCATATAAACCGAGGCAGGGGTGTCTCTTGGGCCTTAAAGTGCCAGACTTATATCGAGGCGCGGAGACATTCATTTTTATATAATTCGACGCCGCGAACGCAGTGGTGATGTTAGTTTTTTGATTTGAGAAAATCTTCTATAGCTTAACTCCATAATGAGGTATACTTATGTATTTTTCCCAATTATTTTATGGAGTTAATAAAAAGGCCTACCCATTTGAGAGCAGGACTCAGAGACGTATTCCGCCAGGGACGAACTCCGTTATGAATTTTTTGCGTTCATATTGCATGCTTATGTCTCTTTCTTTTTGAGCTTTTCCTTCTTTATGGTGTACTTTAGTTTATGCTCATTTAATACGATTCTTTAATAAGTCATCGGACAAAAATATCCCGAATCATGTTGGTATTAGAGTAGTCGTCTTTGACTTGAATTGTTGAGTATGAATGTTTACTAGGGCCAAGCATAAGCAGGGTGAAGGAACTCTTAAGACTTTCAATCCCAAAGTTGGCCATGCATCCCGAAGGAAGAAGATGGAAGAAGAGGCAAGCATGATGAACATGAGAAAAACTTTCACATGGTCTTCTATCGCATGTCAGAAATGGTCGAACAAATGTATGGAGATTATGATAAGAGGATGAAGAAGAAAGGGAAGAAAAAGAAAGCACCACTCGATGATGATGCTTTGGTAAACCAAGGGGTTGGAGGAGACCCTCCTGAACCTCCGTCTTCGCCTTCAAGTTCTAGTTCTTCTTCCTCTGAGCATTCTCATCATTCTAGCTATAAAGCCTCTTTTAAGAAACCATTATTAAAGATTGATGTAAAGTTTGATTTACCTATGTTTAATGGAGATGCTAATCCTGAAAAACTAGATAATTGGATATGACAAGTTGAAGTATATTTCTGTGTTCAACATATTGACGAAGAGGAAGTTAAAGTGCAATTGGCTTCTCTTTAGTTGGAAGGCACCACTCTCGTGTGGTGGGAGAGAAATCTACAGGATATAAGTAAGTGTGGTAATCTTCTTTTGTCATGATCATAATTTAAATCAGAGATAAGGAAGCAGTTCTATCTATTAGGGTATTTACATAAAGCAATGATGGAATGACAAACTTTAAGGCAAAGTAAAGGTCAGATTGTACAAAGTTTCACTGAAGAATTTAGGAAGAAATATCTTGCATTGAATATTCCTTTGGATTCTTATGAAACTTTAATGAAGTATATTGGTCCACTTCACAGTTATATTCGTCATACTTTTCTCTTGTTTAACCCCACTAATCTTGACGAATTTTATGTGCAAGCCACTCACCTTGAGAATTGGGGGAAACATGTTCAAGAAGATCCCACGAAGAAACCTTCCAATTTCCCACAAAAGACTTTCAAGAAGTTCAAAAGGAAGGAAAAGAAGACCGCTATAGTAACGAGAGAAGGAGGAAAACCATATTTCACTCATTGCAAGAAGAATGGTCACGATGAAGAATATTGTTGGAAACTGCATCCAGAAAAGAAACCAAAACAATTCGGTGGAAAGGGGAAGACAAAGACCGTTGCTACAGTGCAACAAGATCTTGGTTCCAAATCAAGAGATGAAGGAAATATCACGTCGGTAGGAGTACAAGGAAAATATTCCCTTCATGCTAGTTCAAGTTCCAATGTTGAATATCATATTGATGAATGAAAGACAAATGAGTTATTTCACATACGAGTTGTATCTAAACATACAAAGATAGATACATTATTTGATCTGGGTTCCCAAGTAAACTTAATATCTAAATCACTTGTTAAGAAGATGGGTCTTGTAACGAAGCCACATCCAAAGCCTTATCCTCTTGGTTGGGTATGTGATAAAGCAAAAAATAATGTCACCAAACAATGTAGGCTCAGATTTTCTATTGCTTCAAAGTTGATTGATGAAGTGGATTTGGATGTTGTACCGCTTTATATATGTGGCATAGTGTTTGGAAGTCCTTATCTTTATGATAGAAAATAAGTCTTCTTTCTTCATGGGAAAAATACCACCTTACTAAAGGGGGAGTGGAATATATCGTTAGAGCTCACCACATGAGGGTAAATACAACACTTGTTAGTGCAGGGAAAATGAAAAGACTCATAACCACTAATAAGAGATATGTACTCATGGTTGTCAAAGAGAAAGATGTCAGGACATCCGACTCTTTCTAAGGGTGTGATCCATCTCATAAAAATAAATTAATTGATATTGTTTCTAAGTATGATGATATTTTTCAGGAACCAGATGGATTACCTCCTAAGAGGGAAATCCAACATGAGATACATCTTCAGCAAGATTCTCCTCTTCCTAATGTGGGCATGTACATGATGTCAGTTGTGGAGATGATAGAGATAAAGAAGCAAGTACATGGCTTATTGGATCAAGGGGTCATCAGGCCCAATTCATCTCCTTGTGGTTCTCTGATCGTGATGGTGCCAAAGAAAGATGGAACATGGAGAATGTGTGTCGATTATCGGGATTTAAATAAAATCACAGTGAAAAATCGATACCCTCTTCCTCGTATAGATGATTTACTTGATCAGTTGAAGAATGATGTTTATTTCACTAAGTTGGATTTGCACAGTGGATATCATCAAATTAGGGTTGTAGAACATGATGCATGGAAGACTGCCTTTAAAACCAAACAAGGATTGTTTGAGTGGTTAGTTATGTCATTTGGGCTTTGTAATGCTCCGACAAATTTCATGCGTGTGATGAATGAGGTATTCAGGCCTTTCCTAGATGACTTTGTGATTGTATATTTAGACGACATTTTTTTTTTTAGCGGGACTTGGGATGAACATGTAAGGCATGTAAAGCAGGTATTGGATACTTTGTAGAGGGAAAATATGTATGTAAAAATGTCTAAATGTGAATTTGGCAAGACTGCACTTGTATACTTAGGTCATATCGTGGGAGGAGGAAAATTGAAAATTGATCCTTCCAAAATTGAAGTAAGCCAAAAAGTGTGACCGAGATCTAGAGCTTATTGGGTGTAGTCTAGTATTGGAGGAGGTTCATTTCAAACTTCTCCTTTATAGCAGCTCCTTTGCATGCCTTAACCAGTGTGAAGAACACTTTTCAGTGGGAAGGAAAGCAACAAAAAGCTTTCGACACTTTGAAGGATAAGATCAGTACCGCACCAGTATTAGCACTGTCAAATCTTCAACAGTAATTCAAGATCAAGACAAATGCCAATGAATATGCCACGGGTTCAGTATTGATGCAATATCGTAAGCCTATCTTTTACCACTCTGAAAATTTTAACCAAGTTTTTGTTAACTATCCTACATATGATAAAGAGTTGTATGCATTAGTTCAAAGCGTAAAGAAATGGAAACACTACTTGTTAGGGAAGGAAACAATTCTACATACAGATCACCAACCCTTACAGTATCTCCAAGCACAGACCAAACTGAAACAATATTGACACTACAGATGAATGGGTTTTCTACAACAATTTCATTTGGTAATCAAGTAAAAGAAGGGTACGAGTAACAAGGTAGCCGATATGCTTTCTAGACCTCCTATTGTTGCTTCTATTATTTTGAAGAATACTTCTTTATATCATGATAGTTATGTAGAACAATATGTCATTGATGAATATTTTAAAGAAGTATATGAGAAGCTAACCCATGGTGCACATGTAGAGAAATATTGTCTGCAGGAAAAATTACTCTATCATCTTGGGAAACTATGTATTCCTACAAGTGAACGAGCTCATACTTCTCTTGTGTCTAGGAATTTTGGGGTAGGAAAAACTATGGCTCATTTGCAAAGGTTTTGTTATTGGCATCAAATGAAATAAATTGTAACTAAATATGTAAAGGGGTGTGTGATGTGTTTTACTTTTAGGCCCACTAATAGAAATTGGGGCTATACTCACCACTTCATGTTCCATCCCATCCATGGGAAAGCATTTCCATGGATTTTGTAGGGGGTTTACCAATGACCAAAGAGGGTCATGATTATTTGTATGTCATAGTGGATAGGTTCAACAAGATGTGTATCTTGATGCCATGTAAAAAGCAGATCACTGCTGAGAAGACTGCTAATCTCTTCTTTCACTATGTTTGGGTTCACTTTGGGTTACCCACATCCATTGTCTTGGATTGAGATACTTGATTCCTTGGGGATTTTTGGAATAGCTTGTGGAAAATGATGGACACCAGATTGAAGAGGAGCATTGCTTTTCATCCACAGACCGATGGACAGACATGAGTGGTAAACAAAACAATGGTACTTTTTCTTCGAGGCTACTACAACAAGCATCCCAAGTTATGGGATGAACAAATACCCTATGTACAACATGCTTATAACCGAGCTTTACATTCATCCACTTAGATTTCACCTTTTGAGACATGTTTTGGGTACCTACCAAAGGTTCCTTTGGATTTAATGTATGAGAGAGATGTTGATATGAATGAAGAATGAACAAAGGACAGAGCCTGCAAGTTCATCTAGAGGATCCAACATATACACCAGGCAGTCAGGGAACAATTGGAGAAGATTCAAGCACAGTATAAAGATCGGCATGACAAACACAAGGTTGATCATCAGCTCCAGGTTGGAGACCGGGTATGGCTTCACATCAACAAGGAACGATTAAAGGGTGAAGGCAAGAAACTCAAGCCCATCCGATATGGACCCTTCACTATCTTGGAGAAAAGCGACACTAATGCTTTTTGTCTGGATCTTCCACCTTATATGCAGATTTACTCTGTTGTGAACATAGAGAACTTGAAACTTTTTTAGCTTCCCATGATCATGGATCAGGATGAGGAAGTTTCAATACCTTCAGTTGATGAGTTTGCACCTAAGTACTTGGATGAGTTACATGAAGATATCATCCTGGACAGAAAGACAAGGAATTCACGCAAGGGTGATGTTGATTATCTTCGAGTAGGCTTAAAGGGAACACATCCAAGCAAACCAAAGTGGATTGAGAAGGACAAAGTGAGGGGACTCTTCCCTCACTTACCAGTTGATTGATGAAAGCTTTTGGTGGTCCAAAAATCTCTCAGTGGGAAGGCGTGGTCCAAAAAGGATCCATAGAAGGCTAAGAACAACTCAGAACGTGTAGAGGCAACTCAGGATGCTCTTAATGTCTTTAGCAGACAAAGAAAGGGAGAAAATTCAGAGTTCCCAAAACTCAGATAAAATGGCATGGTAGCGAAGAGTGCGTCACAATCTTTTTAACATTGCAAATGGTTCGTCAAACGAAGCTCATATGCAAAAGTTATAAGTGGTCAAAGTTTAGGTCAAACTTGGTCAAAAAGTAAAAAGGTTAAGGTGACACATGTTGCCACTGCAAGGGTGACACATGGCACATCCGTATAGGGAAATGTGGTCCAATGTTGCATGCATACGTGGCAAATTCTTATAGGTATACGTGTTAGGTTATGTGTTCTAGTCTTCGATTGACATGTGGCAGAGGACAACTAATGAGAGGTTTCCACGTGGAAACCCCCCATTGGCCTCTTATAGTACAGTTCATTAAAAATATATTGGAGCCAATGAGAGTTGAACTCCTAACCTCCTAGCCCAAAGGACTTACAACTCCGCGCTAGCCAACATGCCACTATATGGTTCTTGTTTATAATATGAAACAAATTTTATTTAAGTTTGATAATGTTTTATATGGGAGGGCGAAAAGGATTAGGTCCTTGGCCCAGCCCTTGGTTATATACTAAACCACACGACCACATTTCAAACTCCCACCATATATGGCATATTCCACCAAACTTAGCTGCCCGCCATTTTAGCAACATATCCTCCAATTTAGCAGCGCGCTAGAATGTAGTTACAACTATATGCCAAAAGGGGAGTCCGTGGGATTCGATCCCAGGACCTCTGCCAACAAGTGACTTAGAACAGCTGCCAATAACCAATGTGCCAACCACTTCAGTTATTACATAACCACCCCAAAAAATTATAAAAAGGAGGCTTCCCGCTAGTGTACGGGACATAGGAGAACCAAGGGTGTGCCTGTACATATTTTGGCATGGGTTTCGAGACATGGCAAACATTTTGAGATTTTCCCAGTCATTTATTACAGAGGTAGGGCACGAAAACTGAGGCAGGGGTGTCTCTTGGGCTTGAAAGTGCCATACTCGGATCGAGGAGTGGAGATAGTCATTTTTAGGTAATTTGATGCTGCAAATGCAGTGGCGATGTTAGTTTTCTGATCTGAGCAAATATTCTGTAGCTTAACTGTAGAATGAGGTATACTTATGTATTTTTCGCAATTCTTTTTTGGAGTTAATAAAAAGGCCTACCCATTTGAGAGGAGGACTCAGAGATGTAGTCCACCAAGGACAAACTCCGTTATCAATTTTTTCTGTTCATATTGCATGCTTATGTCTCTTTCTTTTTGAGATTTTCCTTCTTTATGGTGTACTTTAGTTTATGCTCATTTAATACGATTCTTTAATAAGTCATCGAAAGAAAAGATCCCAGATCAATGGCATAGCCAGAAGAAAGGGGGTCGCATCATAAGACAACCTTCTCATTTCCGTGAAATGTTTGTGGATAACACTGTCACCTCTGGTCATCAAGCCAGGACAGCGACCCTCAACTATTCCCTTGAAGCACAAGAGAAAAAGATCAAAATAAGTAAAGCTAAGAACAAAAGGCAATGAATGGGCTAGGAAACAATTTCATTTATGACAAGGTGTAGCTCAACCTTTACAAAGGCACCCACAGGTAAGACTTTACATTTCCCTGTTATTACATGCACCCCATTCCCAAACACTTACTCCATTCCACCTCATACACTTACATGACTTGGATTAGATCCCAGATGGGAAACACCTGAAACTTAAGAGAGGTTATCCCAATAGGACACACTCAGACCTTCTCCAAACCTAACTTGTCAAATTGCATAAAATATTTGAACATTTGTTTGGGTTAAGGGGGATTTTGATGCACATGTTTTCGTAATTTAATTATTGGATGTGATTTACATGTTATGATCCCTGTGACTTATGGATCCCTGGAGGGCATACTTGTTATTTTTGCAGGACCTTACCCGATGAACATGAACACATGAGGGAATGATTAGCTCAGACCTTCATGGGGTTTAAAATCCCACAGATGGATGCTGCAACCCGAGTCAGGGGTAAGAAGAAATTGAAGACTTGCACTGGGAAAAAGAAGGACGCTGCCTTTGGAGGCACCTTGGCAGACCTAGATCCAGGGGGACCTTTCTCTTCCACATGGACATTATCTCTTGAGGGCCTTGGACGTCACCATCATAACCCTAGACGTCATCCATAGCTAGGGTTTTCATTTTGGAGGTAGTTATGAGCCCGGTGGTACGTGTGGGCATCATCTGGGGATTTTGGAGGCCAAGCAGCCCACATTTCTAGCTCAACGTTCCACCTATGGGCCTCAACATCACCCCAGAAGGGCATCACGTCACCCTTGGAGGTGTCTTAAGATGAAAATTAATTTTAATTATGTCAAATTTGAATTTTATTGTAAATTGGTCAGGTTGGCCTTATTTTGACCTAAAATTAATTAAAGGTCAAAAGTTTTGTATAAATAAACATAAAGTACTCTCATTTTACACATCACAACTTGTCATACAAGACAAGAGGTCTGAAATTTGCACCCTAGTGAGGGATATTGGCTGAAATTGTGAGGCACACTCTTTTATAAGGCCATTTTTTGCAACTTGGATCAATCTTGGAAGTTTTTATGGTGATCTTGCATGGTATTTTCATGATTATTCTTGGTGCAAGTAAATAAAATCTACACTTTTTGTCATCTATTGAATGGTTTGTGTATGGTTTTATTTTCTCATACAATATTATGAAATTGCATGGTATACTTAATGCTTGAAGTAACGAACTTGCATTGCTACTTTCTATTTTCCAAGCTTTTCATTGGATTGATCTAGTAACTAGTGAAACCCTAGAGCCCTAAATTGCTAGCACTCTAAGGATTTTGACTTAGTTATCTTTGCATAAGTTTTACTTCATAAGAAGCCTAAGTAGAAAAAGGTGTTAGGGCCTAGAGTTTCCTACACCCTAGCATCTTGTCTCTTGAGGTCAATGCATAGGGGGACTTAAGTTACTACTTCTCCTATGCATTTCCCCTCTTAGACTTTTGTGCATTATCAAATTGATTTGTAGCCTTAGAAGAAGTCGTCCACTTTGACTCCATAAGTCGTAGAAGGCACTAGTTATTACCTCTCTCTTGTTGAAGGATTGATCAAACACTCTAACACTTTTCTCCTAATCTTTTACTAGCTATCTCTAACCCTAGTTTAGCCTAGATCACTAACTTATTTGTTGTTATTATAAATGTTTTCCACAACCATATAATTGCAGCAAATTTTCCGCATACTCAACATTAATTGCTAGCTAATCATTCCATAAATTTCTTATGACAAGTTATTATCATTATACTTAGTCAATGCTATCTTTTCATTGTCTTTTCAAGCTTTTTTGAGGAGTATTTGTTGAAACTATTACATTTTATCAATTGTTGTTGTAAACTTATTAATTGCTGCAATTTTATATCAGCTAGCACTTATTGTCACTGTCCATTGTCTACTGAGGTGTTATTATCATATTTGTACTTGGAATTATTGTATATGCATGCTATAATTTCTTGTTTCGTGCAGGTACATCAAGCACTTCATTAACCTCATTTTTTAGACACAGATTTAGTGACTTCGGTAACCAGTGAGAGGGGGTAATATATCTTGAATGTAACCCTAATTTTCCATCCCTTTAGGTTAATACTGGGGATGCCTCCCCTGTGGTAGACCTTGCCTATCCCTAGAAAGTGGGGATTTCCTATTAAGGTGGCAGTGATAGGATATCATGTTTGTTATGCCAATCTCCCTTACTTGCCTTGGGCTTTGGGAAAGTACAGATTGTGAGATAACATTTTTGGTGTCGTTGTCGAGGAACATCGAGTCAATTTTCCTCGAATGACACTTTTTCAGTAAGCCTTTATCCAAAGCCTTCGTTTCAAAATCTTACTTGGCGAATCCACTGAGGGTAATCCCCTCATCCCTTTGATAATTTCAAGGATATTTTATAGCGACTCCACTGATGATGACTTGTAGTGGACGTCAGTACACATCTTCTTGTCCTGTAGTTCCTAATATTCCCATGGACCCTCCTAAATGGGCTCCCGAAGAACTCTTTGACCCTTTGGAATTGGCTGATATCAAAGGGGGCTTACATGATCTACCTAAGAATGTTGATTCATGGATACCCATGTTTTCTAGAGAGGTTGGGGCTTCTTGCAACACACATTGGACCAAATTTTGTGAAATCTACGACTTTGATCAGTATGGGAAATAACATTTTGACATATTCATGAAACTTTTCCTTGCCTCACTTGTTGGAGATATTAAGAAATGGAGCACTAACCTCCCAAGCAAGAGTCTCACAACCTGTGAAGATTTAGAACAAGTTTTGTTGCAAAGGTGGGGTGTGATGGAAGATATGGCCTCCCTTTACTCACAATATCTCAAAATTTGCAAACAAGACGATGAGATTGTTAGGAAATTTAATGATAAGTTTAATACCTTGCTTGGTCGAATTGATTCTGATTTTCAACCCAAGAGCATGATTCTTGGATAATACCTCAATTATTTTGGAGGAAACTTCCAATCCCTCCTCAAGAACCGATTCCCGACAAACCGTAAGGAGGCACAAAATGATGCTTGTTGGATTGAAGAAAATTTCAAATGGTGTGATCTCATTCCCCAGGTCAATCCTCTCCAGGACCAAGATGATGTGCTATGGTTCAATGAGGAAGATGTTGAGGAAGAAGAACATTATTTCCTAGAGATACTAGAGGTAAACAATGATATTAAGTTAGCCATTCCCCCTAAAGGGACTGGTACTTGGAAGAATGGGCTCTCAAATATGAAACATGCCTTAATTTTTTCAAAACAACATGAACCCTCTAAGGATATAGGTACCTCTAAAGAAATCAGTGAGTCGGAAAGGGAAATATCACAAGCCCAGAAGCCTCCTCCTATGAGGATTCCTCAAAATACTAGTTAGACAATAAAACCTCATGCTCCAAAATAACAAGTTTGTCCAAAGACTTTAGATCTACAAAATGTTGCAAGGAAAGAAGATGATCCCAAATCCTTATCGTGCAAATACTCCCATTTTGAACGTGATCAACCAAAGGCTACTCATGATAAACCTAATTATGTAGATTCAATATTTACCTTGTTTACACCAAAGCAAATCGAAGAAAATAAAGACATGAGGAAGCCTAGGATTGAGTGCTTGAGCCAAACAAGTGAGGACTCAAGGGTGAAGCTTGAAGAGACCCAGGTGAATGCTAGGTATTTACCCAAAACTTTCCCAGAACCTAGCAATGATAGGACCAACCTAAGCACTAGTATGGCCTATATCTTACAAAAGGTCAAAAGGATTCATGGAATGTTGGAAATCCATTCTTTAACAAAACGAGCCCCATATGACCAACAATTGTTCGCAGAATCTTCCACATTATTACAAACTGGTCATTTTGATCAAAATGAACAAACACCCTTTCTCACTACCTTGCTAATATATGAACTATGTCTTCACAACTACATGCTTGACTTTGAGTCATCTATCAATATGATGAGTTTGAAGGTTATGAACCAATTAAGGATGGAAGTTACAGGGCCTTATGCCAACATTTGTAGATTTGAGTCAAAGGGAATCAAGGTCTATGACTTGATGGAAGGTCTTGAAGTCCACCTTGCTGACTACCCTGATTTCCCCATCATAATGGATGTCGTTGTTGTTGATATACATGACACTTGGGGAATGATATTATCTAGGGAATGGGCAGATAATTTAGGCAGAAGTTTGCAGATGGACTTGTTCTATGTAACTATCCCCGTCAGGGACCCAGATTGTATCACTTTGCATAATAAGCCAAAGAGGATGGAACACATTGAAAGGTGTAATCATGGACATAGTAACTACAATTTCGTATATCCCTACTTGTTTCAAGACTGGATCGCTCTTCCCTTGGTAGAAGAATATAATATTAATGAGATAACATGGATGTAGGGAAAGGGTGACAAGAATCCTCCTAGCAATCACAAGGATAACATTACACAAGGTAATGACAAGAAGTTACATTTGCACAAAACATACATAAGGGATAGTGATTTGGTAGAATCCCACCCCATCGTTATTGAGCAGAAGAGAGATACACGTTGGGGTGATTATCTTGATGGTACCTCTAATCTCTCTAAAGACTAGGATGACTATTCTTCTACACAAGATGATGAAATTGATGATTTGATAAGGTTTAGAGGGAAAGGAGTTGGCTTCGTCAAATGGAAGGGGGATGATGAACATTTGTTGATAGAGTCGAACCAAGAAGATTTACTTACTACAGAACCCCACCCCCCTCCTTCAACACAATATACCATAATACAAGAAGCAGTTGATTCTGAAGGAGGGGACTACAAGCAAGGAGATTTGTTTTTAGAGTGGGATACAAAGATGGGGGATCCTAACAACATTAAGGGATGCACAAAGTTTTGGCTTGGACCTTTCAAGATCAGAATGAAGTCAGTCAATGATTCCTATTACTTGTCCATGATCGAAGGGAGGAAATGTCCATTACCAATTAGTGGATGCCTCCTCAAACCCCATCATGGGGAAGAGACTTGACTTCGTAAGTAAGTACAGGTAAGTTAGTTTAGGTAGGAAGTTGCATCCATTGTATATACCATTTTCATATAATGATAACATAGTTGTAGTGGCATTTTCATATTTTCTTGTTTTGTTATGTATATATGTATGCTCATGATCATATGCTAGAATAGATATGCTTTTATGGGTTTATTATATCATATATGAATAAGGTGTGATATCACCACCCTAGGGATTACTAATATCCTTTGTTGAGATGTAGCAGGCACAGGTCACACCAGAGATGTTGAGGTTCGCATGCGCTCTACGGTGAGCACATGTCCCCGAGTTGGAGACATATTTTATCCCCTAGCCTAGGGATAACTAAGGATATCACGTCTTGAGGCCCATAGGTCCTAGACATGGAGTATCGAGAGCCAGGCGACTTGAGCATGGCCACGGAGGGCCCCTCTTTTCTTTAGTTTAGTCTGTTATCCCCACTTTTTAGGGATAACTAGGAGACCATGTCTTGAGGCCCATAAGTCCTAGACATGGAGTACCGAGAGCAAGATTGACCTGAGCATGGCCTTGGAGGGCCCGTGTTTTTTCTCCCATCATCTTTTGTCTTGACAACAACAACAACATCCATCACCATCGGCTTGGTCCTGTATCAGAAGAGGTTCTTGCTCCATTAGGTAATTGGTCTAGGTATCATGGTATGTGCCACTTTTGATCATTGAAACCTTTGAATATATGCATCTCATTCCTCTTATCTCTAACAAATGCTTGGATCTTACATTGGCTCACTTGACCATGTTTGGGGGGATTGACAGGGTGCCCTAGAAATCCTGTGTTTGTAGGTTTTGGTTTTCCACTGGGGGGATTTATGAAAAACCATCGTCTGCTCCCATCATAGCACCACTCTTACATCTTGTTTCCCGCTCACCTATCTCATTCCCCTTGTCCAGGCATTGGTTTGACCTATTTCAGGACCGCACCTTACCTCGTGGGAAGAAGGGGCTAAAGGCCCAGAAGGTAAAAGCAAGCTTATATTGAATATCAGATAGTTGTTGATATATATAAAGTACTAACCAAGCCTACATATTATCAGTTTATTGTTGCTTTGTTCTCGGGCAAGGATTCTATTTGGTTATCTTTGTTGGTTATAAGCCAGACTATCTGTTATGGTGGTGATCTGTGAAGGGGGAAACTTGTCATTGTATGATTACCCTTTAGCCTCTTCAAAACCCTAGGTCACCGGGGACGTCTCCCTTGGGGCTTACCTCCCTAAAGAGAAAGAACCTCCCCATCGTGGTGACATTGGGTGGGATAGGTTCCTGTTACACCAGTTTGGCCTCCTACTTTATAGCCTTTCTTCCTAGCTACAAACTATGTGATAACATTTTGGTGTCACTGCCGGGGAACACTAAGTCAATTCTCCTCAGACAACAAATCTTTTTGGTAAGCCTTGCCTCAGAGCCTTATCTTACAAGCTTACCTGGCGACTCCACTAGGGTGTTTTCCCTATTTCTTTGATAATTTCAAGAAAACTATCTGGCGACTCCACTGATGACGAAGTCAATGATGACTTCACAATGGGATCCTGGGAACTACAAGCCTTTATACATGAGTAACATCCCAGGGTACCCTCAACAAATGCCCTTTGAATACATACATTTTCTCCCTGGATTCTCTGGTGGTGATAGAGAAAGAGTTGACTATCACATGAGAAATTTTTGGAATTTCTTCCTATCCTACCCGATCGATGATTATGTTGAAGACATGGTCATGAAAATTTTCTCTGCCATGCTTTGTTACAATGCCAAAGAATGGTATTATAACCTCCCCGAGGCCAACATAATGACTATGGAGCAATTTGAGAAAGTTTTTCTCGAGAGATGGGGTATCCAGCAAGAAGACATCCCAGTACTATTAGAAGAACTCAAGCACATAAGACAAGCTAAGGATGAAATTGTCAGAGACTTCCAGATTAGATTTGAGAACATGCTATATCATATTCCTAAGAGTCATCATCCCGAGGAGAGATACCTGGTCCATCTCTTTACTCGTGCACTTTTGGGATATCTGAGTTTCCCTCTTGATAAAATAACCCCAAGGACGCTCGATGAAGCTTACTACATGGCTGCGGTGATTGAGGAGAAGATCTCCTTGTTTGATATAGGATTCCTCTTTACCTTAAGTACTCTCAATGGAGAGAGTTTGTTTACCCTTGAGAGCTTCATCATTGATCTCCAATAAGAAGGGGAACAAACCACAGATCGATGAGGGATTGTTGAAGAAATAGTTGATGAGCCAGAACCCAATAACAAAGTATCAACGTGCTCTCTTCCTCTTGATGAAATGATCCATAAGCCTTCTCCACCTGCACAACAACAAGATGATAAGGTTAGTTTCTTTCCTTTTCAGGATTTTGATGATACCTTATTTCATGATTCAGAGAGTGATGGAGAAATGGAATCCCTGAATGAAGAGCATATTCCTTGCTGCACGACCAAGGATAAGACAGTAATGCATGCCAAATATGCCCAAGTCCTAGAAGCTCCTGCATAAGAAGAAAAACTAAGTTACCCTCCTCTCCAAGATTCGAGTAATTGTCTACTTTATGATTTGAGAAAAGAGGAGGAGATGGGTGAGATTTTGAATGATTTCAACCCTCCATGTTATGATAATGATACTAACATATCTGATTTTGATGAGTTCATACATGTTGGGAGACGTAGGTGTTATGCAGTTGGTTATGATATGGATCCTGTCTATGACATAAGGAGTCATCTCCAAGTTTTCCCTTTGCAATTATCACAACGAGCTCTTGATCAGTGGAAACAAGGAGATGAATTTTTTACTGATACTCCCCAAACACCCAAGGATGAATTGATGCTATGATTTCCTAATGATTTTCGGTCACACCTTGAGGACTATGCTTATTTATCCTCTGAGAATTTGGATTTATTCTATGAATATGACTATCAACCACCGTTGTGCTCAAGTTTTGATAGGAATAAGAACATTGTTTGCCTAGAGAGAGATTCTCATGACATTTTTCTCCAACCACCTCTTATTACCTTACCTTGATGTATCATTAAAGGTGTAGTTGGGAATTATACCTTTTGCATTGAGTTTCCTCTGGGGAAAACCCTAGAGTCCAAGGGTTGGTTAAATATTACAAGCTTAAGTGTATCTTCTCAGTTTTTCAACTATCCCTTGAGAGTTTTCCAGTCGTCTAATACATCCTTTTCAATCCCTACCCAGACTTCACAGTATGAAAACATCTTAGGTAGCCAGTATGCCGACCTTTTGAGTCAGTGTTCTGAACCTTGGACTTTTCTTGACCTCTTCTTGAAGTGGATTGAGTACTTTCCTCAGAGATGGACTTGGAAGGATTTTATCCCTCCCACCTGCCTCCATGAGTTAGACTTTGAGATTTCCGATGATATGATATATATTCTAACTCATGACATTTTTGTGCTTGATTTATCACTATTTTGGTTTACGATGAAGCACAAAGGCAGGTATCGTGGGACATTGCTAGATTGGCTACACTGGTCGTTTGACTACATCGAACATCCAACCAATAGGTAAGTAAAGGTAGGTACTTTTCTTTACATTCGCATATTGATTGTTTTACTTTATTATATATACATCTATATGTATTTTGGGGTGGCATTACCAACCCAATTTTGTTACTGATACTTCTATTGAGATTGAGCAGGTCTGTAGGTTATGCTAGAGATGTTGAGGTTCTCATGCGCTCTATGGTGAGCACATGTCCCCGAGTTGGAGCCAGATGTTATACCCACTTTTTAGGGATAACTGGGAGACCATGTCTCGAGGCCCACAGGTCCTAGACATGGAGTACTGAGAGAAGGATTGAACTGAGCATGGCCCTGGAGGGCCCATATTTTTTCTCCCATCATATTTTGTCTTGACAGCAGCAACAACATCCATCACCATCGTCTTGGTCCTGTATCAGAAGAGGTTCTTGCTCCATGAGATAATTGGTCCAGGTATCATGGTATGTGTCACTTTTGATCATTGAAACCTTTGAATATATGCATCTCATTCCTCTTATCTCTAACAAATGCTTGGATATTACATTGGCTCACTTGACCATGTTTGGGGGGATTGACAAGGTGCCCTAGAAAGCCTGTGTCTGTAGGTTTTGGTTTGCCACTGGGGGGATTTATGAAAATCCATCGCCCGCTCCCATCATAGCACCACTCTTACATCTTATTTCTCGCTCACCTATCTCATTCCCCTTGTCCAGGCATTGGGTTGACCTATTTCAGGACTTCACCTTACCTCGTGGGAAGAAGGGGCTAAAGGCCCAGAAGGTAAAAGTAAGATGGTAAAAGATAAAAGCCTAAGAATAAAACCTCGAGATGCTTCGCCCAGGGATCCTCGAGAAGGCAATAAAAATATTCTCAGCAAGAAACAAGAGGGACCTGGAAAAATAATAAAACAAGACCTAGTCAGAGGATAGGGGGTCTCATCACGAGCCGACCTATTAGGTCCATGGGTACCTAGCAGTATGACATTTCCACCAGCTAGTTACCATGTCGGGGCAGTGACTCTTGGTTGCATGGACAAGGGAAAGGGGGTCTCATCACGAGCCAACCTTCTCATCTATGTGAAAGTACTTGTGGGTAACGCTGTCAACTCTGGTCACCATGCCAAGGCAATGTCCCCTGATTATCTCTTGAAAAAAAGAAAGAAAAAAGGAATAAAAGAATAAAAAGAATGGGCTTGGAAAGAATGCATCCATGACAGGTACATCTTGCCTTCTACAAAGGCACCCACAGGTAACACTTTTGCATCCTTGGCCTTCACTACACCCACATGCTTGGACATCCCTTGACCACATCACCCACTTACATGGCTTGGATAAGGTCTTTCCGAGAACTTTCCTTTTCCTGTGGACACTAGCCCAATATGACGCCTTGTCTTTTTCCCCGTACTTGTATTGTAGGCTTGTGTAACGTCTTTGAGATATTGACTAATGTATTAGGGATTTTATGCATGTGTTTAATAATATTAATGATGAAATGTGATTGAAATTGCTATGATCCATGTGACTAATGAGCCCATGGAGGGCGTAGCCTTTGATGTGCAGGACCATACTCGACGAGAAGGCACCATTTGGACCAGTACACATGGGGAGATTATCAGTTCGGACCTCCATGGGGATGAAGATCCCATCAGATGGATGTTGAGACCCCACCATGGGGCAGAGACGAGACATAGATCGATCAGTGTCTTGCACCGGAGAAGAAGAGGATGTTCCACTAGAGGCACCCTAGCGGAGCTTGACCTAGGGGGATTTGCCCTTTTTCAGTGGAACGTTGGCCTTGGAAGGTCTAGGACGTCACCCATCATAGCCATGATGTCATCTAGTAGTATGGATGTTTTGGGAGGGAGACTGGGTAGTATTGGCATGTGTGGCAGGTTGGAGAAGCCCAAGGAGGGCTAAGGTTTTGCTCCAGGATGCCCCATTTGCCGTAGAAAGGGCTAATGCCTCCCTTAGAGGGGATTCTTATCTCTTTATAGCTCAATTAGGTTTTTAATTTGACAATTTAATGTAAAATAGTATGATTTTGATAATTTGGCCTTGTTGGCCTTTTACCTGACCTAAAATGTAAAATTAGGTGAAGGTATTGTATAAATGAGAGATTTTCATTCTCATTTTTTCATCACAACTCACTCACTCATTAGTGAGGTCTGAAATTTGCGCCCTATCTTGGGTATTTGGCTGATTTAAGGAAGGCACACTTGTTGAAGGAATATATTTTTGGCACATTTTGGCATTTCTCTTGAAGGAAGGTGTTACAACTAGGGTTTGCATACTATTTCATGGTGATATGTAAGTGTTTTTTTTGCAAAACTTCTTGAATAAATGGTTGTAGTCTTATATTATTGCATATGTTTATAATTTGCTGATTAAAAACCCTAGGTGACAAGAAAACAAGTAGGTCCTTGTCTCATGTCCCCTGATAGAGAATTTTTCAGCCATTGAAGAGGAAAAAATAACCTAGTTGTAGCTACACTCCTTTCTCCTCTTCCCCTTTGCTAGCCGTACATGTTTGAGCTCAAGAAGGAGACTATGTCCCAGGCCTAGGTTATCTACACTTAGGGTCATTTTTCTTCTAGGGTTTGATGATAGAGCCTTGTTTTAGCAACAGTCTCCCTCATTTGACTCTCTTTTCTTGACTTTATCTTTCATGCTAGTCATTTTTGTCATCTAAGGAAGGAGGAGAGAGCATGAGGCCTTGCCATAGCAACACTAGAGTGAGCCTCTCTCCCCTAGGGTTTTGTCTCTGAGGCCCTGCCATAGTAGCACTTTAGAGCTCTTCCCTCCAGTCCTTATCCATCCTCCTTCAACCCTTGCATCCTCTTTTAATTTGACTCCATTTTACCCTAGAAGGCACTGATCCTAAGACCTCCAGCGTTGAAGTGAAATTGGTCAAAAAAATCTCAAAATATTTGAATCTTAAACCCTAACTATACTAACCCTAACTAACCCTAAGTTGTTGACGTCATCATTGGATATCTCATCTTTAAAGCAACAACGTTTTACTTTATAAGAAATTGAATGGTAGTAGAAGGCATTAATTGAGTTAAGTATTGATTTATTGAATGTCATATCGTTCTAGTATTTATTGGTGAAGTGACATTACTTTTATCGCTATTTTGTAAACATTGAATTTGTCAACATTTACTTTCAAATTGCTTATATTGAATATCAGATAGTTGTTGATATATATAAAGTACTAACCAAGCCTCCATATTATCAGTTTATTGTTGCTTTGTTTTCGGGTAGGGATTCTATTTGGTTATCTTTGTTGGCTATAAGCTGGACTATTTGTTCTGTTGGTGATCTGTGAAGGGGGAAACTTGAAATTGCCTGATTACCCTTTAGCCTCTTCAAAACCCCAGGTCACTGGGGACGTCTTCCCTGGGCCTTACCTCCCTAAAGAGAAAGAACCTCCCCATCGTGGTGACATTGGGTGGGATAGGTTCCTGTTACGCCAGTTTGGCCTCCTACTTTATAGCCTTTCTTCCTAGCTACAAACTGTGCGATAACACAGTCCACTTATCATCAACAACAATATCCATCCCACAATCCTAGTCTTGAAGTAGCTGCAAGTCTTGCTCCATGAGGTAATGAGTCTGGGTATCATGGTATGTATCACTTTGATTTTTGAAGCACTTGAATACGTTGTATTGAATGCTTCTTCATTTCATGATGTTTGATTGGAAATTATGCTCTTTGCTTCGTTCATACCTAGAAGGGTAACATGGTGCCCTAGTAAGTTGATTTCCCTTTAGGATGGGTTGCTATTGGGTGGGTTTGTAAAAATTCATCGTCTGTTCCCTCCATACTTATCATTTTCCATCCTTATTCCTCTCATCTCCCCTATCCTTGTTTGGGCATTGGGATTGGCTACACTAGGAAGGGTTGTACCTTACCTCATGGGAAGAAGGGGCTAAAGGCCTAGAGGGTAAAAGTAGTTGGAAAGAGTTAAAATCCAAAGTTGAAACCTTTGAGATGCTTCTCCAAGGAATCCCCGAGAAAGAAGTGAAATATTCTTAGTAAGAAAAGTGGACCCATAAGATACATAAACACTCAAGGTACTAGTTGATGGATAGGAGGTATAATCACGATCTGGTCTATTATGACCATGAGCATGTAGAGGTATGACACTACCACCTATCTGTTCACCAAACCAAGGTAGTGGCTCTTGATGGCATAACTAGGAGAAAGGGGGTCTCATCACGAGCCAACCTTCTCATTTCCATGAAATCTTTGTGGAGAACGTTGTCACCTTTGGTCATCAAGCCAGGATAGTCGCCCTCGACTATTCCCTTGAAGCACAAGAGAAAATATCAAAATAAGTAAAGCTAAGAATAAAAGGCAATGAGTGGGATAGGAAACAATTTCATTTATGACAAGGTACAACTAACCCTCTACAAAGGCACCCACATGTAAGACTTTACATTTCCCTGTTATTACATGCACCCCATGCCCAAACACTTATCCCATGCCACCTCATACACTTACATGACTTGGATTAGATCCCACTTGGGAAAACCCCAAACTTAAGAGAGGTTAGCCCAATAGGACACCTTGAGACCTTCTCCAAACCTAACTTGTCAAATTGCATAATGTATTTGAGCATTTGTATGGGTTAAGGGGGAGTTTGATGCACATGTTTGGGTAATTTAATTATTGGATGTGATTTACATGCTATGATCCCTGTGACTTATGGACCCCTGGAGGGAGTACTTGTTGTTGTTGTAGGACCTTTCCTGGTGAACAGGTACACATGAGGGAATGATTAGCTCAGACCTTCATGGGGGCTTAAAGTCCTACAAATGGATGTTGCAACCCCAGTCAGGGGTAAGAAGAAATTGAATACTTTCACTGGGAAAATGAAGGGTGTTACCTTTGGAGGCACCCTTCTAGACCTAGACTCATGGGAACCTTTCTCTTCCACATGGATATTAGATCTTGAGGGCCCTGGAAGTCACCATCATAACCCTATACGTCATCCAGAGCTAGGCTTTTCATTTTGGAGGAATTTATGAGCTTGGTGGCACATGTGGGCATCATCTGAGGCTTCTTGAGGCCATGTGCCCCACATTTCTAGCTCAACGTTCCACCTATGGGCCTCAATGTCACCCTAGAAGCGCATTGTAATGTACCCAATCACCCACAGGCCGGGCTATGCCACTTAAACTGACTGCAACACACCCAACCACCCATAGGCGAGGCATACTACAGTTTAGGGACTCACTTCGTAGTGAGTTATCTCAATTCGAATAACCTCTAAGTTAATTAAAGAAAATGAAAACCACATGCAGAAATAAAGATTCATGCCACAACACACAACATAAACTAAGTCATGCACAACAATAACCATCAAGCATGCATATTATGAACATTAAACTCAAAGATAAATAAATACACAGTGGAATAAATCATACACAGGTAAATAACCATAACATAGAGCACTTATATTTTCTGAAAACAAGATACCAACTGGCTGCAGACCAAAGACGTTCCACCCAATCTTAGACACTGTTGTTTCAAGTCTCAGTAGCAGTGTCACGCCTGAGCTAGAGCTATGAATCCACAAGGATAGTTCTAGGGTGTCACTCGACTTCCCAAACCAGTTATGTTAGGGACCTAACCCCTCATGTAGGTAGAATAACATATTTCCATGTAATAAAGGCCAATATTAATAAGGCCTAGCAATAAGGAAGAATAAGTCAAATGTAAGAAGACCTAATAGAAGCTTCCGCTTCTAGAAGGATCTTCCTCTAGATTGTTGTTTTGGATAGACATATTTAGTATAAATAAGAGTAGAGGGCATGAGAAGTTTTGTCTTGGATATTATTGCAATAGAGCTCTGCTTTGCTGGAGGTTTCCCCCTTGAAGAGGCAAGTGAACATTGCTCTCAGTAATCAAAGTGATATTTCTGGTGTTATTCTGGTATTATTTTGGTAATATTGTGGTGTTTTTCTGGTTATATCATTGTTTATCTTCCATTCCTAGCCAATTATTTTTGTTCTGCATAATATTTTATATCTGGAATATTACAAGTGGTATCATAGCACCTTCCTCGGCATAAAATTGTGGGTTAAATTTTTTTCCAGGGTAGAGACGTATTCTGATGTCTTAAAGCTACAAAGATTTGTCATTACGCACATAAAACCATATTTGGGGATTCATACATGCATGAAATACAAGTGGTACTTAAGCACACATCTGTTGGCCACCCTTGTAACCCATGTTGCTACCCCTTCGAGTGGTAGTGTATCAAAAAACACTTGTATACAGATCGACCTAGATCTCCTAAAGCCCTCCATAGTTGTTAAGCCCTAATATTGGCTCATTATCCCTTAATTGGGGCATATTACATTAGTAATGTTATTTTACTTATATTGG
>ML801010.1:396623-430551 GCA_009831015.1 Picea engelmannii
TTATTTTATTTATGTCGGCTTTATTCCATTAGTTGTAATTATAACTCCTAGTCTCCTATATATACCAAGGAGACATTTTCATTTGGAATCATCTGGTACTTGAACATTTATGTGGGGTAAAAGTAGGTTTCCCCCTCGAAGAGGCTTATTATCTGAAATTATCTTTTTTTCAAGGCATTGAGTACTTATTCAGAGGTTTTTCTATGCTATATTGATATTTGGTTCTTAAAAATAGTTAAACCAATCGACCGCCTGACTGCTATAGTGCCACTGAGAACAACAGTCGGGAATATACTCTCTAGTACCTGGGTAGTTGGGTAGTATGACTAAGGGCACAGTCTAGCCTCTTTAGTTAGTTCCTTGAGATATTGGGCCAAGTAATACCGTTGAACCTTGCACGTATATCAAAGAGATATAGCACATGGAAAACCCTTGTCTGTAGAACCCTTGAATACCCTAACCCTTGGGACGAAAACAAAAAAACAAAACAAACAAGATCTATTTCCATGCAACTGTGTTTCCTGCATTCAGGTTGCAAAATTACTACACATTTATTCCTATTAAGCATTTGGGCATTTCTTCATTGAAATATTCTTTAGATCAGAGTATCCTCCCCTCATTTGATACCTATCCCGTTGGATTCCTCTCTAGGCCCTTATCACAATCATACATATAATTTTTCAACAAAATTTTTTTCTCGTGGTCCCGACCCCCTTCCAACACCCTTATTTGGGATTTACCCCATTGGAATCCCCTCATCTACCTAATCCTTGTGATACACTTCACCCATAAACCATTTTTTGTGTGGTCCCACCCGCCCCTTGTCATTTTCCCTCTTCATCATGGCCCACACCCATAGCCAAGACTTGGAAGCTCGCTTTAATTCCGTGTACTCTAATTTCACAGAAACCCAACAAGAAGTGAGACATATCAGTGCCAATGTTGCCACCATCAATAAAAACATGCATTCCTCCATCGACACCAAAATGGAGGACATAAAACATGACCTCGCTACCTAGCTCGAATCCTTCAATACCTAGTTTGCCTCCTTCACTACGATGATTTGCGCCAAGCTACATATCCTTGCAGATCTTCCCTCATCTGACCCACCTTTGCAACCCGAAGGTGAAACTTCCTCTCATTCCTAGAATTTTCAGCCCCATCACTTTCAATGTGACCTATGCCTTTTGTGTGTGGATGTAACCAAATTTGATGGCTCAGATCCCACTGGTTGGGTAACTCAAATGGAACATTATTTCACTTTGTATGGAATTACAGATGAGTTGGCCAAACTCTAGTATGGTGTTCTCCATCTAGATCAAGAACGTTGGTAATGGAGAAAAAATGCCCGCCAAGGGTATATGGCATAGTGGAATACTTTATAGCCATATTTGAGCGATTGGCTTTTCGTACAGAGGGAATGTCTGATTCTTTTTTTCGAGAATGTTTTATCAGTGGCCTCAAGGATGAGATTTGTGCACATGTCTTCATGGCTCGACCTCAGAGTTGGGTGGACACTACTAAAAGAGCTAAGGAATCACAATAGGTTATCTATTCTCAAAACTGAAAACCCTTCTTTATTCATCGCACTAAACTAGTCACTCCCACTCCTCCTTCTACTCCACTAAAGATCCATAAATTGACTAGGGAAGAAATGGTTGAACGCCAACTCAAAGGCCTTTGTTATAATTGTGATGACAAATATTTTGCTGGGCAAAAGTGTAAGGAACAAAATCTTTTTATGGCCATCTCAGAGGATGTTTCAGAAGATGATGTTGAGGCTCCCCTTGTGGCCGCGTCACCTGAACCCACTGACATGACCCCTCCCTCTGACCCTCCCAAAGTCGAACTTGTCATTTTCCTGAATTCTCTCACTGGCTTCTCTGCTCCCCAAACCCTCAAGCTAATTGGTTACATTAAACATTGGAAGATCATCATTCTTGTTGATAGTGGAAGCACCCATAATTTTATTCATTGTCGCATTGACCAAGAAACTAATTGCTATAACCATGTCGTCAATAATTTTCAAATCACGATTTCCAATGGCAGGTCCATGAAATGTGGCGGGCGTTGTGAAAATGTGTGTCTCCAAATTGGTCAGTACCACATAAAATATCATATGTTTTCTATTGACATGGGCGGTTGTGACATTGTGTTGGGTGAAAAATAGTTAAGGACTTTGGGTCCCATTCTCATGGATTTTGAGGAATTAACCATGCAATTCGACCTGGAGGGCCAACAATATAAGTTCCAAGGCATCACCATCAGTTCCCATCGGATGGAAACACTGCTCAAAAAAGGTCATTCTGGCATTATTGCACAACTCCATGCCATTCAAGCCACTGAGACACCCTCTGTGTCACAGGACCTCCAATCCATCCTCTCTAAACATCAAGTTGTTTTTTCCACTCCCCAGGGACTCCCTCCTTCCTGTGGTGTTCATGATCATTCCATTCCCCTTGTCTCCGACAACCTTCCTCCCAATATTCATCCCTATCGTCATCCCTTTTCCCCAAAAAATGAAATTGAGAAAATTGTTCAAGAATTGCTCAACACAGGTGTTATCTGTCCTAGTACGAGCCCCTACACTTCTCTAGTAGTCATGGTCCTCAAGAAAGAAGGTTATTTTCACATGTGTCTTGACTTCCGTGCCCTCAACAAACTCACCATTAAAGACAAATTTCCCATTCCTATCATTGATGACCTCTTGGATGAATTGAGTGGTACCCAGTTCTTTACTAAACTTGATCTTCATTCTGGCTACCACCAGATACATATGAATGAGGAAGACATTCCTAATACTGCATTTCAAACTCACGAGGGCCACTATGAGTTTTTTTTCATGCCCTTTGGATTGTGCAATGCTCCATCCACTTTCCAAAGCCTCATGAATCACGTCTTTCATCCTTTTCTCAGTCATTTTGTCTTAGTTTTATTTGATGATATCCTCATATATAGTAAAACCTAGAAAACCCATCTTTCTCATGTGGATCGAGTTCTCCATCTACTCTCTCAACACCAACTTTTCCTCAAAAAATCTAAATGTGGTTTTGGTGCCTCAAAATTCGAGTACTTGGGTCATCTTGTTGGCAAGGCCGATGTCAGGGTGGATCCTAAAAATATTGAATCTATGCAGAACTGGCCTCACCCAAAGACTCTCAAAACCTTGCATGGATTTTTGGGTTTAACAGGTTATTATCGCAAGTTTTTTAAGAATTATAGAAAGATTGCGGCCCCTCTCACTGCTCTCCTTAAAAATAATTCTTTCTGTTTTCAGATTTCTATGGTGAGGAGTTTCAAAGTTATTTGTCGGATAATCCAAAGTTGGTGTCATTTTTTTCATCGACGTTTCGAATCTGAATCGGGAATCACTTGGACCCTCGCAGTTGCTCAGGCCTTTCAAACCTTGAAGACAACCATGTGCACCACTCCAGTCCTAGCCCTTCCTGATTTCACAAAGACCTTTTTGCTGGAATGTGATGCTTCCAGGAAAGGAATTGGAGTAGTCCTTATGAAAGAGGGTCGGCCTTTGGCCTTTACCAACAAACAATTGTCCGAGCAAAATTTGGGAAAATCAATCTATGAAAAGGAAATGTTGGTTATTTTGTATGCAGTGGATCTTTGGCACCCTTATCTCTTTGGGAAATGCTTCCAAATTAGGACAGGTGATCAAATCCTCAAGTATTTTATGGAACAACGCCTTTCCTCCCTAGATCAACAAAAATGAGTGACTAAGCTCTTTGGATATGATTATGAGATAATTTACAAGAAAGGTAAAGACAATGTGGTTGTTGATGCACTTTCCAAAAAATATGAAGATGAAGTGTCCCTTTTTTCCCTCTCCTTCATTGTACAAGATTGGCTCCAAGTTGTTCGCAAGGAATGGCTACATGATCCCAAAATTTCGCATATGATACAACAATTGCAGGCCAATTCTCTTGTTTCCTCAAGGTACACTTGGAACAATGGTGAGCTTCGATACAAAGGTCATTTGTATTTAAGTAAACAAACAAAACTTAAATCCACGATACTTTCTGAGCTTCATGCTACACCCACCATTGGGCACTCAGGGTTTACCAAAACCTATGACCAGGTCAAACGTTCTTTTTCTGGGATGGTATGAAACAAGACGTTCACAAATTTGTGGAAGAATGTGATGTTTGTTAATGCAACAAAGGAGAAATAGTCAAATCTCCCGGTACACTACAACCACTTCTGATTCCACCGACTATTTGGAAGGATATCCCTATGGATTTTATTGTAGGCTTACCTAAATTGAGAAATAAATCAGTCATCATGGTGGAGGTTGATCATCTTTCCAAGTATGCTCATTTCCATGCTCTTAAACACCCATTTACAGCCTCCATTGTGGCTCAAATTTTCATGGATGAGGTCTTCAAGCTTCATGGCATGCCTCATTCTATTGTTTCTGATCACAACCCCACTTTCACCAACAATTTTTGGCAAGAAATGTTCAAGCTACAAGGAACCCAATTGCATCTCATCACATCTTATCATCCCCATATTGATGGTCAAACCGAAGTTGTCAACAAGTGTTTGGAAACATATTTGAGGTGTTTTGCATCGAAACGACAAAATCAGTGGGCTCAATGGTTACCACTAGTTGAATGGTGGTACAACACTTCTTACCATACAACTACCCGCATGAATCCTTTTCAAGCAATATATGGACAAAAGCCACTTTTAGTTCTATCATACTTTCCATGTGTCTCGAAGGTCCAGGAGGTTGACCAAATGCTTACAGTTCGAGAGGCTATTATTCGTACCTTCAAAGAGAATTCGATCATGGCCCATAATCGCATGAAGAAACAGACATATAAAGGTCATTCTGAACGTCAATTTGTAGAAGGAGATCAGGTGTTCCTTCAACTGCAGACTTATAAGAAAAATTCCATCAAGGATGACCATTGTCAGAAACTAGTGCCCAAATTTTATGGTCCTTATACCGTTCTCAAGAATGTGGGACAGGGGGCCTATCAATTAGCTTTGCCAAGTCATTATAAGCTCCATCCTATTTTTCACGTTTCCTGCTTAAAGAAGGTGATTGGAACTAAGTTCCAAACTCAAACCAACCTTCTTGAGTTGGATGAAGAAGGCTCCATTTGACTACAACCACAAGTAGTTTTGGACCAGTGTGAGTGTCGTTTGCACCAACGCACCATCAAGGAAGTGTTAGTCCAGTGGAAAGATAAAACTCCAACATATGCCACTTGGGAACCAACTACCATTCTGCAATAATTTCCTCATCTCAAGCCTTGAGCACAAGGTTGTTTTTAAGGGGAGGACATGTTAGGGACCTAACCCCTCACGTAGGTAGAATAATATATTTCCATGTAATAAAGGCCAATATTAATAAGGCCTAGAAATAAGGAAGAATAAGTCAAATGTAAGAAGACCTAATAGAAGCTTCCGCTTCTAAAAGGATCTTCCTCTAGATTTTTCTTTTGGATAGACATATTTAGTATAAATAGGAGTAGAGGGTATGAGAAGTTTTGTCTTGGATATTATTATAATAGAGCTATTCTCTGCTGGAGGTTTCCCCCTCGAAGAGACAAGTGAACATTGCTCTCAGTAATCAAAGTGTTATTTATGGTGTTATTATGGTATTATTTTGGTAATATTGTGGTGTTGTTCTGGTTATATCATTGTTTATCTTCCATTTCTAGCTAATTATTTATGTTCTGAATACTATTTTATATCTGGAATATTACAAGTTAGCACTCAAGATCTCATAGTCTTCTCAGCACCCACAACAATCCAAGTACCCAACTCTCTTCTACCTAGCTTGCACAACCCAAGAGAATGGACCTCCTTCTATGCCATGTAGTCCCTCAAGTTTTCCATCTCCTTCCAGGGATTTAGTGCAGCTGGTCCAGAATCTCCATGTTGGGACTCTCAGGACTCACATCTGTGAGAAAAACTGAGCACAAACCCAATCATGTCAAACATGCATGTCTCGATTAATGGCTAGAATACACCAACAATCTCTACAACCAAAAATACCATGACTTCTCTTCAACGGTTTGTTTTCCTTATCCAATCCAAGACACAAATGAGGAAAGATGAGTGGGTGGTAGGATGAATGGAGTGAAATCCCAATGAATGGTGTGAACAGTGAACAATTGGGTGAATGAGTGAAGCAACCAGTAGAAGAATACAGATGAGGACAATAGTGAGAACCCCTCAAATAGACAAGGATGGGTTTATGTAATTCTTGGAATTAAGGAAGAACTTGGCCTTCCCCCCCCCCAAGAAGCTCATGTAATTGTTATTCTCCATTAAAACCATAATGGGTAAATAAAATATAAAAATAAGTACTTGGCCCCTCAAGCCCCCTCTCTTGTGGAATCATAGCCCCTTATAACTTGTGTGCTTGTCCGTCTAGCATCCAACGATGTATTTATTATTCATAATGATAAAACAATTACATTTCCTAGGCACACTGGCCTCTTAATAATTGTTTAGGAAATTTGGCCTTTCATAACTTAACCAAATACATTATTTAATACATGGCTCAAAACCTGGGATGTTACACCCCCTCCCCTTTATTTTGGCATTATCCTCAGTGCATATATAAAACAAGAATCAAGGTTCCAAATTTTATTCAAAAAGTTGTGAGTACTATGTCTGCATTGCATCTTTATGCTCCTAGGTAACATCTTCAGGACCGTAGCAGGTCCACTGGACTTTTACCATCTTTATAACTTGATTTTGGAGCATTTTGACTTGTATGTCCAATATTCACGTTGGTTGGACCTGAAAGTCTCCTTCTGTCTCTACTTGAATCAGATGTCAATCAATAAAATGGTTAGGATGATGTACACATTTTTTTAGCAAAGAGACATGAAACACATTATGCACATTCATGGAAGCAGGAAATGCAAGCATGTATACAACTAGTCTTATTCTGTCCAATATCTCAAATGGGCCACAAAATCTGGCTGCTAGCTTTGTACAACTACCCAACTTTAAAGAGCTCTTCTTAGGCTTCACTTTTAAAATAACATTCTCCCCTACTTTAAATTCTCTAGTTGTCTTGTTCTTATCTCCATAAACTTTATGTCTATCTTGAGTTGCCTTTAAAATCTACTTAATTTTAACCATCCGGTCTTCCATATCCTTGAGCAATTCTGGCCCAAGTACCACTCTATCTACTGGGTTGTCCCAACTTATTGGAGTATTTCATTTCCTACCATACAAAGCTTCAAATGGGATCATTTTCAATGAAGCTTTATACCCATTATTATAGGCAAACTCAACCAAGTGCAAGTAATATTCCCACTTGGATGGCTTATCCATCACATACATTCTCAACATGTATTCAATTACTCATTTGACTCTCTCTACCTGCCCATCTGACCATGGATGTTATGTTGTGATAAAATTCAGATTTGTACCAAATCCTTTAAATAATCCCCTCCTAAAATTTGAAGTAAACTTTGTGTCTTTGTCCGAGACAATTGTCCTAGGTATTCCATGCAACCTAGCAATCTCTTTCATGTAAATTTCTATAATATTAGTTGTTGTATGAGTTGTTTTTATAGGAACAAAATGAGCAACCTTTCCCAATTTATCAACCACTACCATGATTAAATCATGTTGTCTTGTTGTTCTGGGAAATTTTGTTATAAAGTCAATGGTTACCACTTCCCATTTCTTCTTTGGAATTGGTAAGGGTTGTAGCAAACCCGTTGGGTGCCTATGCTCTTCCTTCACTCTCTGACATTCCATACATCTTGCGATGTAATCAACAACATCCTTTTTCATTCTTGGCCAAAAGAATTGGCTTCTTATTGCTACAATTTTTTTTCTGGTAATCGGGATGTCCGACATATGGAACATTATGCATTTCTTTTAATACCAAATTCCTAAGTTCTTCGGAACTAGGAACACAAATTCTATTTTTATGCATAAGTAATCCATCTTCCTTCATCTCATACTCTTTCATTTTATGTTGTACATATTCTTGGTGTAAGCTTTCCTTTAGCTGTAGGTAATGTTGTTATGTAACAACATCATCTAAAATTCTACTCTTCAAGTCTGACTGATGCATACTGACAAATGTAGCATGCATGAGATGTACTATTCTACTAAGTGCATCAACAACTTTATTTTATTTTCCTTTGATATGCTTGATGTCAAAATCGTATTCACTTAAAAATTCCATCCATCTTGTTTTCCTGGAATTCAAGGTTGGTTGTTCAAAAAGATACTTCAGGGCACTGTGGTCTATTCTTAATTCAAATCTCTCTCCCATGAGATAATGCCTCCACATATTCAATGTGTGAACAATGGCATCAAGTTCCAAGTCATGTGTGGCATAGTTCCTCTCATGTTCTTTAATCTTTCTGGACTCATAACCAATGACATGTCCATTTTGAGTGAGGACTCCACCAATCCCTTCCTTACTTGCATCTGTACATACCACAAAAATTTCATTTGGTTCAACAATATTTAAAATGGACGCACTAGTAAGTAATTCCTTCAACAAATTAAAGTTCTCTTCACACTTAGATGTACATTCGAATTTAATTTCCTTCTTTTGCAAAGAAGTGATGGGATGAACAATCTTAGAGAACCCTGTTATAAATATTCTATAGTAACCAACTAACCCCATAAAATATTTGACTTCTGAAACATTCATGGGTGTTGGCCATCCTCTAATGGCTTCAATCTTCTCTGGATCTACTGCTATACCTTGTTATGAAATAATGTGTCCCAAGTAATGGATATGCTCTTGATAAAAAGAACACTTACTAATATTGGCATACAATTGATGTTCCCTTAACACTTGTAATACCAATCTTAGGTGATGTTCATACTCTTCCTTTTGACTTAGAATAGACAAGTATGTCGTCCAGGAATACTATGACAAACTTATCCAAGTAATTTATGAATATGTAATTCATTAAGCACATAAAGACAACTGGTACATTGGACAATCCAAATGGCACCACTACAAATTCATAATGCCCATACCTGGTTCTAAAGGTTGTATTATGGATGTATTCTTCCTTGATTCTTACTTGATGGTATCCTAATCTCAAGTCTATCTTTGAAAATATATTTTCCCCTCTTAGATGATCAAATAGGTCATCAATTCTAGGTAGTGGGTATTTGTTCTTCACAGTGGATTTATTCAGTTGTCGAAAGTCAATAGACAACCTCAAAGTTCCATCCTTATTTTTGACAAAGAGTATTGGTGCTCCTCAAGGTGAAACACTTGGACATATGTACCCTTTATTCAACAATTATTCCAGCTGCATTTGTAATTCTTTCAACTCTAGTGTACTAATTCTGTAAGTTTTTTTTGACACTGGGGCAACTCCTCGCACTAAATCAATAGATAAATCTTTCTCCATTTTTGGTGGCAACCCTGTTGTTTCTTGGAATACATCTTAAAATTATTGTAGTACCGAGAATTATTCAAGGCTTGTCCCCTTTGTCCTTTATAGCCCCTCCACATGGGCTGCATACAATTGACATCCTTTTCTGAAACATCTCTTTAGCTATAAGGTTGAAATCTCCCTTATAGAGATGGGTCTTGGAATTATTTTCACAGTGCTTTGTTTTCCATCTCTATCAAGACATGTAAATGTATTGCTATGACAATCTAGGACAACATGATTCTTGTCCAACCAATCCATTCCAATTAGAATATCAGAATACCCCAATGGTATAATATTTAGATCAACACTAGTATTCACACCATTAAGACTTATGGAACAACCTTTGACCATATTATGGATCCTCCTTTTGGTTCTAGTGGCAAGCTAAACCAAACTTGATTTTCCAAGCTTACTTATCTCCAAATGTAATCTATCCACTATTTTAGGATCAATGTAACAATGGCTTGCTCCTGAATCAATTAAAATAGAAACATGATGATTTATGATCTTACCTTCCACCTCGATCATATTGGATTGGTACTTGGCTTGTCGATCATATAAGGCTGCATAAATCCTTCCCATGTCTTTTGCTGTTGTATCCTCTTGGATGTTGTGCACAGTCTTCACTTTGTCCTTTCTATGTGGGAAATCCTTGTACATGTGATCTTATTTGTATCCCCAACATTCGATTGGTGGTCTTCCCCTTTTTCCCAAGGAGTCTTATTTCTTGGATTCATCCTTATAGCATAGTGGTCTTGACAATTTTTATTAGGTTCATTTCTATTGAAAGGAGGTTTGAATCCCTTCTTCCTCTGATCATACTTGTCCTTCCTCTTATCCTTCCAAGATTTATGCATGGATTCTCTACCATGGCCTTGCTCATATAGGTATTTATCCTTCGTGATGGTCTCAGTCAAGGTCTTGGTCTCATCATATCAAATATTTTCTTTATAAAATGATGGTAGTCCACTCAAAAACCTTTGTATTTTCACCTTCTCATTATTTATAAACCCCACATACTTTAACAACCCCAAAAACTTCTTCTCATACTCTACCGTGGTTGCGCTTCCTAGACTAAGGTCAAAGAACTCCTGCATTTTCTTGTCATATAAGCACTCTGAGAGGTACTCCTTCTGAAAATATTTCTTGAACTGCTTCCAAGTGATCCTATTATCATTAATGTGCTCAAATTACTTTAGATGGTCCCACCACATTGCAACTTTCCCATGCAAATGGTAGGTGGAAATCATGTCTTCTAGGTTTGATGAATAATTATGCAATTGAAAATATCTCCCGAGTCCAAGAAACCATGCCTTAGCATCATCTTGCCTTTCCCTTTCACCATCAAAGGATGGTGGCTTAAGCTTCCTCAGCTCTCATTACAAATTTTCCACTTCATGCCTTCTTCTTTGGTTCCTAATAAGACACATATATGGACTACTTATTGAGTCTCCAGAGGCATAATAATTTCTTGTTGAGTAAGGAGGTGAGTGATGTCTATGAGTTCTTCTAGCACTTCTCGAATAACTAACTTTCTTATGGTTATCTCTTCTTTCATGATACTTGCCTTCTTCCTCTTGTTTTGAGTTTGATCCCTTCTTTTTTTGCCTCTACAATTGATTTAATCTCTGCATCACTCAAGCATTTATCTGAATTTGTTATCTCATTAGCCTTTCATTATATTCTTTGTAACTTTGCACTTCTATTTTCAGGTTTCTCACAGACTCTATCAATGTTTCTTGCTCCCCTCTGCCCTTGTGTCCGTTGGATTTTGTCTCTGCATTACCAACTCTGATATTCTGACCTTTGGCCTCTTTATCATGGATGGAATATCCCTCACCTTCTTCCATTTCTCGAATATTCATTATTATATTGAACTGATATGTTTACATCCCCTAATTCTGCAAAATGTGCAAGTGACCATTTTGTTAAGATTATGCATATTAAATTTGTTTTTCCAAACAATGTTATAGGTCCTTTTTATTCTCAATTCATGAAGAATATATATATCAGTCTGCATCATATAGCATTTCTTTGTTATCCCTAAGCTCATACAAAATTCAATTATGCACAGTCGCTTCCTTCAAACACTTCCCCAGGTGACCACAACTCAAAACCACAGGCTTAATCCTTCCTTAGCGCTTTGCTTCATGTTCTTCCACATGGGAGCTTGCACGAACAACATAAAAGAGGTATGGGTTACCTCCCACACCCTTTTTACCTTAAAATGAGACCGACGTTGGGACCAAGTCCTCCGGACTTCGGCCTTCGACTGTTCTCCATTGTCAACTACCAATTTCCCCCGGAGCTGCAATTCATCGAAGTCTTCACTAACTCCACCAACAAAAATCGAACGGTCAAGACTTGATATCCCATTGAAAGGAAGGACCTTCCCCCAGCTTGAATCTTCAATGGAAATCAACGGTTGTGACTTAATCAAAATTTGAGATGGACAACTCTTTTCCAATTCGGAAATTCAACTCTTTGGGGCTCTGGGACATTCAGTTCTTGTGTCTCTCAATTCCCCCAGAGTGATAATCCTCCGAAGTAATTTCCCCATTCCTCTCGCTCCTTGATCCAGTGGTCGAGAAAGGTCTTGAAGGGATCCTATATCGATGGGATACATGCCTTTGTGACTTCGGGCTTCAACACTTTTCAATGATAGGAACTTGAAAACCCCCGAAGTCACATACTCCCGGAGGTGCCACGACACACTGACATCACTTAGTGTGACATGGACCCGTGGCACGTGTGCCATGTGTTACTAAAAAATAGACATATAGGGGTCCAAAAGGTGTTGAATATGGGTGATACATGTCCCCACATGGCCCTCTGCCATGTGGCACAAGCCACGTCATCAATCAAATACGAGACTTTGGAGCTCTGGCCTTCAGAAGTTTCCCGAGTCCAACACACGATACCTCTGGGATAGCCAAAATTTTAACTGAAATCGATGACTCACACTCCTCCCACAACCAAAGACTATGATTAACTCCAGGTTTCGGGTTTCAGGGCTTCTCACTCCAGACGACCCCCACACTCTCAAACTACCGAACACCGAAGTGGTGAGGTTTCAAAGCTCTGAAACCTCACTATCCTTCCACCCTTGCTATATATGATGGCCCACAACATTCCCTAATTCCTCCCCTCAATCTCATGATCGATGGGGATTCCGAGACTTCGACGCTCCAGGGCTCCGGGCTATAACAGTTCATCAAGGTTTAAAAATCCTGTAGTGAAAACTCCCGAAGTGGTCAATGTCGAATGACCACAATCAATGATGGATATCCCTCCGTGCATCCCATCAGATTGAATGACTGAAGGGGATTTGCGACTCCGGTCTTCGACAGTTCAGGATTTTCTCACCTACCAAGATCGTCGAAGTGACAAAGTTCTGAAGTTCTTCCTCTCCTACTTGGCTTCAATCGACGACTGACGATCGATTAGCCAAATCCAGTGGCTAGGACTTAATTCTTACCATACCTCTTGTTCACCTCCATCAGATGATCCATCATCACCCACCTTTTGATCCGACGGTACATATCTCCCTCGATCCCATGGTGGTGATCGCTCTCGAATTCAAAAGGAACGGTCATGACTGCACGATCTTTTACAAAAGATATCCGATGTTCCGAATACCGTGCGATCTCTGCAATGCCATTTCTCCTGATATTTTTGATTCAAGGTATACTTGATATCAACCAAAATATCATGTCTAATATATCTGGCCCATTCCAGCCCGATGTTTCAACCTGTGGTTTTGATACCAATCTGTAATGTACCCAACCACCAACAGGCCAGGCTACACTACTTAAACAAACTACAACACACCCAACCACCTACAGGTGAGGCACGCTGAAGTCCAGAGACTCACTTCGTAATGATTTATCTCAATTGAAATCACCTCTAAGTTAATTAAGAGACATAAAAACCACATGCGGAAATAAATATTCATGCCACAACATAAACTAAGCCATGCACAACAATAACCAACAAGCATGCATATTATGGACATTAAACACAACAGAATAAATCATACACAGGTAAATAACCATAACAAAGAGCACTTATGTTTTATGAAAACAAGACACCAACTGGATGCAGACCAAGGACGCTCCACCCAATCATAGACACTGGTGTTCCAAGTCTCAACAACAATGTCACCCCTGAGCTAGGGTTATGAATCCACAAGTACAGTTCCAGAGTGTCACTCGGCTTCCCAAACCAGTCATCACTCAAGATCTCATAGGATTCTCATAACCCACAACAATCCAAGTACCCATCTCTCTTCTACCTAGCCTGCACAACCCAAGAGAATGGACCCCCTTCTCTGCCATGTAATCCCTCAGGTTGTCCATCTCCTTCCAGGGATCTAGTGCAGTTGGTCCAGAATATCCATGCTGGGACTCTCAAGACTCACAGATGTGACAAAAACTTAGCACAGACCTAAGCATCTCAAACATGTAGGTCTTAATTGATGTCTAGAATACACCAATAGTCTCTACAACCAACAATACCATGGTTTCTCTTCAACAGATCATTTTCCTTCCCCAAGACAAGACACGAATGAGGAAACATGAGTGGGTGGTAGGATGAATGGAGTGAAATCCCAATGAATGGTTTGAACAATGAGTAATTGGGTGAATGAGTGAAGAAACCAGTGGAATAACAAGAACGAGGACAAGAGTGAGAACCCCCCAAACAGACCAAGGATGGGTTTATGTAATTCTTTGAATTAAGGAACCACTTGGCCTTCCCCGCCAAGAATCTCATGTAACTTTTATTCTCCATTAAAACCATAATGGGTAAATAAAATATAAAAATAAGTACTTAGCCCCTCAAGCCCCCTATAACTCTTGTCCTTGTTTGTCTAGCAGCCAGTGATGTATTTATTATTCATAATGATCAAAACATTACATTTCTTAGGCACATTAGCCTCTTAATAATTGTTTAGGCACTCTGGCCTTTCATAACTTAACCAAATACATTATTTAATACGGGGCTCAAAACGGGATGTTACATGCATGACGTCACCCTTGGAGGTGTCTTTAGATGCACATTAATTTTAATTATGTCAAATTTGAATTTTAATGTAAATTGGCTAGGTCGACCTTATTTTGACCTAAAATGTAATGATCCCAAGCCATTATGCAAGGATCATCACGATTTTGGTGTCTTTTTAAAACTTTTTCTGGTTGTGGTATTTTGTCAAACAGTTTGTTGATCTATTTGTTTATTGTGTTCACTTGCTGAATGGCCTCTTGATTTCGGCCTTAGGGTTTACTGATGTGTGCATATGTGTGTATGCAACAAATAACAGAAAGATATAACCATGGAACATACCTCAACCATATGCAATATGATAGACAAGCCAAAACATCTCAAATCTTCTTTATTCATAAAATAGAAGTACCTACTACAATGGAGATGTTGATCTGGAATGCTCAGCAGATGGCCAAGATGATAGACAATAGATAACAAGAATGAGCTACTACAAAATGCTCCCGCTGATACAAAACAAGCCTCCAAAGGCTGAATAAGAAATGAATATCAAGACAAGCAAATCTGAATGCCAAACTCTCCAGCTGAAGAATGCCACGCTCCAATAGAAGGCTGAAACCCTCAATAAATCGGCCCTGTTGCCAAAAGTGTCCAATCACCCTAAGAAATATGCCAACTGATAGATCAAGCAACTGTAAGGACAACCCAGGTGTCCAAATCTCCAAATCCACTCTCAAACCCTATAGATCTTAAATCCTCCACTGAATGGTACACCCCACTGGATGATTGAAGCCCTAGATAATTCGTCCTTGATGAAGGATGCATCCAAATGCTCTGAAACTCCCCAGGAATATAGATCGGGGCACTGCAAGTCACTAGGTGAAGTCTCAGGGTTAGATCTGAAGTGTAACCCCTCCAAATTGACTAGATCTGAATCTCAAAGACGCCCACCTTCTCTTCAATTCGTCCCAATTCTCTAGCAAATCATTTGTACCATAAAACTCTCTCAGAAAGCACTAGGAATGATGGTGAAGACCCTGCAAGAAGAACCTAGGTGATAGAATCTCCAAAAACCCTGCCAATCTCCTACAACGAATCTTTCTCCAAGGATGGTGTGCCCCCCTTGCTGGAAACCCCCCAACTGGTGCGCCCTCTCTCTATCTGCACAAGTAACTAATGTGGAATCCTCTTGTAACTGAGTAGATATGGAACTAGAATGGTGTGGTAGCGTATTGCATCTCCGAGACCAATCTTGGGACAAGCTAGGTGGAATCTTTCACCACTGAATCGTCCTCTAGGGTTTGTTAAGTCAAAACCCTCAAAACCCCCAAAACCCCCAATGTTGGGCTTACTAGCTAAAAGCCAGATATCAAAATAAGATCATACATGAATGAATGAGAAGAGGCCCTTGCCTTTCCTTTATACTTTTTGGCTCACCTTGTCCCTCCAACGTGACTTTCATTTTATTAATAATTAATTAATTAATTAACCTTTTTACCTCTGAAAAGCTCCTTATCTCTCCTTGTGGCTTCCCTGGCCACTGAAAGTCACTTCTAGCCATCCCATCCTATAGTGTTGCTCCTCCTGATTCTAATGAGCTATTACACTGAGAGGTTCCTCCAAGTAATGTGCCCAAAATGACCTCTTTAGTGATTTCAATTAACTTATAGCTCAAAATAGTCAAAATCATGGAAATCATCGGAATGCAATGAAACCAAAGCCAACCTGTGTGGAATGGCTCATAATGATGGAATATGATGATCAATGCAAGATGGACCCCAAAATGCCTTTCAAATACCCCTGTACTCGCTATAACATCCATCTGGCTACTTTGGTCAACATAAATCTCTGCACTGTGACGATGTCCCAAAGTGGGGACATTACAATCCTCCTTGCTAGAAAATTGCTTGTCCTCAAGCAATAACCAAATCATCTCAAATAAAATACCAAGATCCCATGTCCACCTATGGGATACATAGTAGAACCCATCCAAAGACGAACAATAGTACACTCCACCCCCTGGATCCCCCTGGAATGAGTCCATCCTCCAAATCTCTACCAAGATCCACACAGCCTCCATCAACTACACATGATGATGCCAGAGTGAGGTACTACAAGACCTCTGTGAGACACCCTCAAGCACTGTTCTCCCCTAAACATTGAAGCTAAAGGGAAAGTTAGAACAACTTTCCCCCGCAAAGGTCCAATCGCCCCTATCAATCAGTGAAATTCTCAACCCTGCAATCCTTGGGTTCCATGCTAACCTATGTCGAAGATCCTCATGCTGACATTGCACTACTCTGACCATGACTGTCTACCCCCTGCATACATCCTGAATCCTCCTCTCCTGGGTCCTCCAGCTGAAATACCTGCGACCATTGGACCTCTTGTCCAAAAACTGTGTCAGTAAAGACACCTCTGTAGAAGAAGTACCTATCCAAACACCTCCATGCCCTATCATGATGCTCAAGAGAGAAAAGTTGCCTCACTCTATCGGACAACTCCCTACAGGCCCACTCCAGACCGACCCCTGGTGGAGTATGTGGCTCTCGGGTGCAACCTGGGTCATCATGTAGTGAAACATCTGGCTCACCCAATGAACTCCTGGATCCCATGGCAAGCTTGGAATTTTATCACTTCTAATCTCATCTAACTGCTCCTGTGTGAGACTGATCACTGTCAAAAGTCCTCTGTGCTCATCTGCTATCCTCCTCATAAATGTGTCAGAAAAGGATAACAGAGATATATGTAGCTGACTGTAGAGCTGAAAAATACCACCTGCCCCAGTCAATCCCAAGGACTCGACCAAGAGCACATCTACCTATACCCTTTATAATTGCTCGCCTGTAGCCATCACTAAACTCCAATCATCAGGCACAACTATAAGTAACTCCTCCAACTATTGGTAAATCAATATCCATCTCCCATCACCCATGCAACTACTGAAACAGTGAAGGTGAGGCCTCGTAACTATGTGTTGTTGCCAAGGAGTGGCATCTGCATGCTCCCCTAAGTGTGTCTCCTCCCTGCAAGGCAGTACACCCCTCTGAATCCCACCATACATCTCAACATGCCCCTGTGAGCTATGACTCACGACTGTATGCTTCAGCATACTCATGTTGTCTCCCGTAGACTCATGTTGTATCATAGATCCTGGGCATGCTGCTGGATCAACCTCTACATGGAGGTCAACCGCTCTCGGAACACAAATGGAAGTGTCCTCCATCAACTGGTACTCCTCTGCTAGATCACCAACATCCTCTATCAATGTGACTGACTGATACATCTGAGTGTCTACTAAGACAGATGAAGTGGATCTCTGACGAATCTCCTCAAGAGATTCATCTGATCTAGACTCCGATTCTTGAAGGGTTGTCTGTGTGCCTCTCAAGAATCCTCGAGTGATCTCCAACTCGTGAGTGAGTTGGTCTACCTCCAAATCCTGCCCCCTTAGAGCCTCATGATACATCTCACCAACCCTCAGTAGATAATCCTTGTCTATCAACAACTGTTGGTAGTCAGTCCTCATCACAGATACTCTCTCCCGAAGAGTGTGAAAATCATCCATGGAAAATCCTCCATCTGAGCTACCCTATGCCACTGATGATCTCCAATAGTAATCTGCCATCACTGCATGCATATCATCAATACGTCTAGTGTTTTCCCTGATCATAGCCTCACTAACTCTCAATTGTGTTGCTAAGTGGTGTGACTCCTGATCATGGTCATACTGAGGTGCCATCTCAGACCCCTCACTGCTAGTGTCAGTCCTTCTAGTGCCAACTCTAGAATCCCCAAAAACACCCTCTGCATAAGATGACGTGTTGAACTGTCCATTGTCTACTGTGATGTTGGGTACTCCTGTATGCCACTGCATCCCATCACTAGATGCCATCTCCCCTTGACTCACACTGTATCATGTATGAGTAGTTGTATCCTCCTGTGCACTCAACCTGCTACTATCATCTGCGCCTGGATCCCATATAGATGTATCCAGACACATGCTATGGTCATCCTGGATACTAAAGAGTGCATCCTCATCACTGCAAGCCGATCCTAGAAGTAAGTGCTCCATCAACCTATCAGCCTCTACAATCTTCTCAACCAATGGAGTCTCCAATAGTTGTGACTCCATCTTCTCTGGCTGACCTGTATGTGTGAGTTCAACTGCCTGTACGTTCTGTACCTCCTCCTGGATATATGGGTCTACCTGTCCATGGTGTGCATCCCTCACACTAGGCTCATCCAACATACCTGACGTGCCACTGATCTCCTCATGTGACGTGGCTATCATGGGTGTCTGAAAAGGTGACATATGTGTCACAACCCCCATAGGAAGCTCACCATCTCTAGGTGCTAACACATGTGAATCCTCACTAGTGTCACCACTTTGTTGAGGCGTAAGGTCATCTATGGTATGTGATATGTCTACTGAGACACTGGTGCTATCGTCCTGTCCATCCTACTGCCTATCCACTACACAAGGGTCATCATCCTCCTCAAGCATGCAAGCATCAGTAGCCTCTGTGGAAGATTCATAATCACTATCCTCTGAGGTAGAGTCACTATCACTAGCCTCTATGAAAGGGTCATTGTCATCATCAGATTGCTCCAAATCCTCATCATCACTATCATAGTGTACCTCAATGATATGCTTCTTACCCTTACCCCTACACCTATGATCTGGTTCCCAAGGCACCTTGCAACTATAGAAAAGTTGTGTGCTCCTAATGGGTGGGGGGTTTATCTGTGCTTCCTTCCATCTAGCTGTCATAGATCTGTTTTCCTATGCCATGCCGACCCATAGTTTTTATTAGGCTATATTTCTTAAATGAAATGGAAGTGCATATGATAACTTAGATCAGGCAGAATGTAAACTCTTCCTAGGACAGGAAAAATAATTATGTTGATAAGAACACAACTTTCATAGATTTTAAAGTGGGAAAGCATGTGTCTTTAAAATTGAAAGTGAAAAGAAGTTCACTAAGATTGGGAAGTTTCCTAAATTTGGCAGAAATATATTGTGGGCCTTTTGAAATATTAGAGAAGATAGGGCAAGTTTCATACATGATATCTTTGCATATATCCATGAGAGTGCATAATTTATTTCATGTGTCATTATTAAAGAAATATGTGCCTAACCCTAACCACATAATTTATTAGACTGTGATCCAAGTGGAACCCAAAGGAGACTTCTGGGAGGAACCAGTGTGCATCCTAGACTGGAAATTCAAGGTGCTACGAAACAAATCTATAGGGCTAGTAAAGGTTCAATTGAAATGTTATGGTCTTTTGAAGAAACTATGTGGTAGGAATGCCCACAATATTTTGTCAATTTTGAAGAAAACAAAATGCAAGACTTCATTTTGAGCAACTATATTTCTAGAACCACATATCAGAGTCCTAGACAACCTGCACTAAGGGCCTTGATAAAAGAATGGTATATCCCAATGGACCAAGGGAAATGAAGGGGGTACATAGCTTGGGTCAACAAGCTGAGAGAAATGAGATATTTTGGTTGGGACTGTTGTTGGAGTTACCAAAATTGTAAAATTCTTGGTTTTTTTAATATTATGATGTAAATATATATATGTATTTCAGCATAGTGTTATGCACTGAGGATGGTGCACAATTGTAAGGGAGGGGGAATGTAACATCCCCACTATAATACCCAGTTTAATTAATGCATAATGTAGATATAATGTTTGGTTGTGTCTTAGCGATGTATATGCAAATTGTATTTCTGATTTTTAATAAATAAAATGTGATGCCAACTGCTAGGGGACATGGACAAAGATGGGGGATGATTAATCCATAAGAGAGGAGGGGTCTAGAAAGAGGGGTTTTATTCATGATTTTAGTTCCCAAATAGTTTTTCGTGACTTTAATGTTTTGAGTGAACCTTATATTTTGTTGTTGAGTGTTCCCAAATCTAATCATTGAATGTCTGTAAGAGGGTGGGTGTGAGGAGTAACATCGCATAGCCAAGTACAATTAGTTTGGGGATGAGTGTGAGTGAAGATAAAAACAAAGGAGAGGAAACTTGTATGGCCAAGAGGGAATTTTTTGCAATCATGTTTKTTTTCATGGGAAGTAAGAGAMAACAGTAGAAAGAGTCCAGTGGAGCAAGAGAAACAATGGAAGGCAAATTCTAGAGTGTTTTCAGAGCTTGAGGATTGAAGAAGAAAGTTGTTAGGATCGCAAAAGAACTAGGTTTCCATGCYTAAAGAGTGAACTCTTGTGTGAGTTTAATTGGAGAAACAAGCTTTATTTTGTTGTTTTCTTGGTATTTTTTGTGGTAGTGAGTTCCCATGAGTTCCAAGTAGTGATATTTYTGRTTACCCATGCTAGAGAGACCCCGTTAAACGAATGGGAGACACCTGATGGACTGAGAGAATGTTGAGATTTGGGTACCTTGGAAAGTGGTCTCCTTGTGTTTGTGAGTCTCTAAACACAAAGGGGAAATATTTGACCCTCACCTTTTACTTTATGTTATCAAACCACTTTGACTTTATAACATCATTAATGACAAAGAACTTTAAGTTATAAAGTCAAGTTGATTTTATAAAGTTATTACTGAGGGAAAAAATAAACTATGGAAACTTAAGTGAATTATGAGATCTAATCTCATCCATTCATTTTTTAGAATGGCCTAGATCTAATATGATCCATTGGTTTCCTAGGTTAGCCTAAGGATGAGGCTAAAGGAGGCAGAGGAGAGAAAATGAGGCTTATTGTTCACTTGGAGATTAGAGTGAATGAGAGGAAGAGAGGAGAAGAGGGTTTGAAGAAGTGAAGTGAAGTTTGAGAGGGGGCACACTATTGTTGAGGGAGAACCAAGCTTGTGAGGAGGCTACTTGTGAGAGGGGTGCACTCTTGGTAGAGGGTGCGCATTGCTTGAGGATGGGTGCACCATTGGAGGTGTGCATTTGTTTTGGAGGAAGGGCACACTTCATCAACAAGAATTCAAGCAATAGGCAAGGGGGAAAGCAATCAAACATTAAGGCAAGGGCACAAAGGGGTGCAAATCTTCTTCTAGTAGGAACAAAGGAAAGGGGGCGCATAGGTCCAAAAGGGGCACAAATTTCAAGGAACTCCAAGGAAAGCTTGAGAGGAGCTTGGTCTTGTATCAGGTTCCATTGTTTCATTTCCTTATTGTATAATTTTCTTGAGAAATTCATAATACATCTACTCTCTTACTAGTTTTCCCCATGGGAGTTTTTTCAGGGTCATGTTGACCAAAAACACTTGTGTTCATTTTTCATGGTTTTCTTATTTACTTTCAACAAAAAAGTGTAAAATATCTAGAGGAGTATTTGATGTTTTAGTGCATTTTTAAAGGTTAACTTGGACAACAAAACTATCCTTATTAAAAACCTAAACAAGAGGCACTAAAAGAGCATCAAATCACAAGCTTAAATGGAGATTTAGTGGTCCAAAATATCAGATATGTTGGTTGTCCTAAAAATAGTGAGAAATTTGTAAGGTACCAGATCTGTTATATTAGAAGAATAGAGAAATAATGCAGAGAATAACATTGAGATAGCAACGAAATACTGAAATATTGCAGAGATAACAATAGAACAACAAATTGTATGGAACCACAACACCAGAATTATACCTTTATTGATAGGAAACAATGTTCACTTGCCTCTTTGATGGGGAAACCTCGAGCAGAGCAGAGCTCTATTACAATATTTTTCCAAGACAAAAATTCTCATACCCTATACTCTTATTTATACTAAATCTATCTATCCAAAAGAACAATCTAGAGGAATATCCTTCTAGAAGCAGAAGCTTCTATTGGGTCTTCTTATAATTGAATTATTCCTCCTTATTGCTAGGCCTTATTAATATTGACCTTTATTACATGGAAATATATTATTCTACCCACTTGAGGGGTTAGGTAGGTTAGGTCCCTAACAAAATCAGATTTGAAACCCTTGAACTTAGTGCCCAACAAGAGATCAAATGACATATGTGTTGTGCAACTTTATGATCCTCATATTTCTTCTTGGTATCATAACCTAAGGGCACAAGAGGTGGCTGATTTTTGTGGCAAATAGTTGGCATATTTTTACACAATTTGGGAACTTCATTTTCACACTTGAGTTTGGTGTGTTGGAGGTAGATTTTTGTTGTTCAATGTTGCTCAATTTTGTTTGGTCAGTTTAGTATCAAATGGAAGACATATTGGTGGTAGGTTTGAGGGTGGAGAATAGGCTAGCGAGGGATAGTAATTGGTCTCCAAGGAAGGCCAGTCTATTCTTGGTTATGGAGGAGGGAGAGCTATGGGATATTTTGGATACTCCCTTAGTACCTCCTACATATGCAGTGATCATGGATAAGTTCTGAAAGAGGAACATTAGGGCCAAGAAGACTATCCTTGATGCAGTTAAGGACCATGTCATTCTTCACATTTCTGGTAAAGAGTTTCCATTTCAGATGTGGTAGTCATTATGCGGTCTTTACCAAATTCCTAGCCAGAACTAGAATATGGTGCTCTAGGAGAAGTTAAGGGGCACCAAGATGAAGAAGACAATTTTAGTTACCTCTTTCCTCATGATATTTTCTCATATTCACAATGAGTTGGAAGCAGTTGGTGAGATAGTAGATCCCTCATAGTTGGTGAGGATAGCCTTAAATGGATTTTCCAAACCTTGGTAGATTTTTATGTGATGCATCATGGCTAGAGAGCATATGCCCAGTTGGGAGAGTCTCTAGGATGAATTTTCTCAGGAGGAGCTTAGATTTGGCTCCGGATCCACTATAAAATAACATGGTGTTGATGGTGATGAGGGTGATCTTTCTAGTTTGGCAAAGGAAAAGAATAAGACCAAGGAGGGACCCAAGGGTGGGGCCAAGAAGTAGCAACAGAGAGCAGGTGAGCAGAAGAAGGACATGAGAAAAGTTAAATGCTTTGCATGTTAGAATATGGGGCACTATGTTGGAAAGTGTCCCAACAAGAAGAAGAAAAAGAAGAAATAAGGTGTCACTACAACGACAGTAGAGGAGGATGATTTTACCTCTGAGTTTGAGAGGGAGTGCTCCTTGATAGTTTGTTGTTTGAAAGTTGAGACACCATCACACATCTGGTACATTGATAGTGGAGGATCAATTCACATGTCAGGTGTAAGATAGAACTTCACTGATCTCAAAGATCTAGAAATCATGTTGGAGATAATGCTTGGAGACAACACCATTGTCAGGGTGGTCGGGCGTGGCACAGTCTCCTTTTAGAATGAGTTGATGCCACCCTTGGTGTTCAAGAATGTATTGTATGTCCTAGGGTTGAAGACAAATATTATTTCAGTTTCCTCCATTTAGGATAGGGGTTATGAGGTGTCCTTCAGAGGGACAAAGGTCCTCATTCACCCTAAGGGATCCAATGTCACTTCTGGCAGAGTGATTGGGACGCGAGTGGGGAACCTATATCAATTGATTTTTCAACCTATGCATGCCTTGGCGAGAAGCAATAACAACAACCAATTGTGTGATATATCAAATTAGAGGATGGATCATTTGCATCATGGATATTTTAGATCTCTGAGAGAGATTGTGACAAGATTTCCACAGTTCAACATTTAGCACTAGGAGATGTGCAGAGGGTGTACTATTGGAAAGTACACCAAGACTATTTTTCCCAGCAACAATAATAGATCAACTGGGGTACTATATTTGAAACACACAGATGTGTGTGGTCCCATGTCACATGTTTCCTTGGGTGGTTGTGAGTATTATGTTACTTTCATAGATAATCACTCCAGTAAGACCTGTATATTTTTTCTGAAGACCAAGAGTGAGGTCTTGAAGAGGTTCCAAGAGTTCAAATCTCTTGTGGAGAACAAGATGGGAAATAAGATCAAGGTTTTGCAGTCAAACAATGGAGGTGAGTATACCTCCATGGATTTTGCATATTTTTGTACCCATGAGGGTATCAGAAGGAAGTTGACCATTCCTTACAACCCACAACAGAATGGGATTGTAGAGAGGAAGAACAAGGCCATAGTTGGTGCAACGAGGTTAATGTTGCATGATCAAGCACTGCCATTATACTTATGGGAAGAGGCTTGTAGTATTGTAGTATATCTGCAGAAGAGGAGTCCCCATAGAGCTTTGGGGAGGAAGACTCTCGAGGAGGCATTCACTGGTACTAGGCCTGATGTTGAGCACCTACACATATTTGGGTGCTCAAAATTCTCTCATATCCCCTCAGAGAAGAGGACAAAGCTAGATCCCACAATAGAGAAGGGGATTCTAGTTGGTTACTCAGAGGTCTCAAAGGCCTACTGGATCTACATACCATCACTGAGGAGAGTGGTGGTGAGGATAGATGTCATATTCATGGAGGGAAGATCTTTCAGGAGATATCTCAACTTGAGAGATAGATTCAAGGAGATCCCCCAGATTCAGAGTGATGCATCTCAGAGGATAGACTCAGGTGTCGAGTACACCGAGTTCAGGGGTTTTAGGTTTACCCATTAAAATTTCAAAGCTCACATTTGTCAAGTATACAAACAGTTGGTGCAGGTGATTCAAGGTCACAGACTACTTTGCAGAGATATGTGTATGAGACTCATGGCAATGAGGAGATTTCTTTGTTAGAGGTCACTTCAGAGAAGACGAAAATGAGATGGTTTTAGGAGACCCTGAAGGAGGCCGAGGAGTATATTGGAGGGCCTCATAGGTTTATGAGAGAGAGTAGAGCGCTAGCGAGGTTTTGGTCCTACTTGGATATGGTGAAGAGCATTACAAATTTAGAGCCCACTACATTTGCACAGGTCATAGACCAGCAGGTTTGGAAAGAGGTCATGCAGGAGGAATATGACTCTATTATGCACAATGATGTGTGGGAGGTGGTTCCTAGACCCGAGGAGAAGTCAGTTGTGAATTTAATATGGATGTATAAGACCAAGTATGTTGTAGATGGCATCATAGAGAAACACAAGGCTCATTTTGTGGCGAGAGGATTCTCTCAGATTAAGGGAATCGACTATGATGAGACATTCACACCAGTTGTGAGATACACTTCTATCTGTAGCATTATGGCCACTGCATCAGAGATGGGTTGGAAGATCCATCAGATGGATGTGAAGACTGCATTTATGAATGGATTCATAGAGGAGGAGGTGTACATAGAGAAACCATAGGGGTTTGAGATGTTGGGGAGAGAATCCCATGTGTGTCTTCTGAGAAAGGAATTGTATGGTCTAAAGAAACCTCCTCAAGCTTGGTATTCGAGGATTGACTTCCACTTGCTTCAGATGGGGTTTGAGAAGAGTGAGGCAGATTTGAACCTCTACTACATCATTCGAGGAGATGATACACTCATTCTCATATTGTATGTTGATGATTTGTTCATCACAGGAGAGGATCATCTCATAGTTGATTGCAAGATGAGACTTGCATTAGAGTTTGAGATGAAGGACATTGCATTGATGCACTATTTATTAGGCATGGAGGTTTTGCAGAAGGATGAACACATCTTTCTGGGGCAGAGGAAGTATGTTGCAGATATTTTAAGCAGATTTCGGATGTAGGATTGCAGACCCATGTCTACACCTATGGTCACCAACTGAAAGAAACTTAGTGCTTCAGATTCCAAGTTGGTGGATGCCATGAGATACAAACAATTGATTCAGTTCTTGATATATATGGTCAACATTAGACCAGATATATGTTTTACCATGAACACTCTTAGCCAGTACATGGTGGAGCCTAGGAGTGTTCATTGGATTGGGGAAAAACATGTGTTGAGGAACATTGATGGCACAACGGATTATGGATTGGACTATTTCATAGGAGATGGAGTCAGGTTGGTTGGCTACATAGAATCAGATTGGGAAGGATGTTTCCTTGACAAGAAGAGCACCTCAGGGTGTTGTTTTGGGTTGGGATCAACATTTTTTTCCTAGTTTAGCCAGAAACAAAGGTCAGTGGCATAGAGTTCTACTGAGGCAGAGTACATGGTAGCTAGTCAAGCTAATTATGAGGCCATCTAGATTTGCAAGTTGTTGTTTGACCTATTTGGTCGTGAGTTGAGGCCTACAGTTATTGATTGGGATAATTAGAGTTGTATTAAACTCTCTGAGAATCCAGTGTTTCATGACAGGTCGAAACACATTGAGATCGTATACCACTTCATCAGAGATTGGGTTCAGCGTTGGGCAGTTCAGCTTTAGTATATTCCGAATGATGAGCAGGTTGTAGATATTCTCACCAAGTCCTTTCCAAGGGGAAAGAATGTCTACTTTAGAGACAAGATAGTATTGGTGAGAAACACTTTCCTCGGTAAGAGGGGGTGTTAAGATTTGGGTACCTTGGAAAGTGGTCCCCTTGTGTTTGTGAGTCTCTAAATAGAAAGGGGGAAATATTTGACCCTCACCTTTTACTTTATGTTTTAAAGTCACTTTGACTTTATAAAATCATTAATGACAAAGTACTTTAAGTTCTAAAGTCAATTTAATTTTATAAATTCATTAATGAGGGAAAAAGTAAATTATGGAATCTTAAGTGAATTATGAGATCTAATCTCAACCATTCATTTTGGAGAATGGCCTAGATATAATCTAAACCATTGGTTTCCTAGGTTAGCCTAAGGGTGAGGCTAAAGGAGGAAAAGGAGGGGAAATGAGGCTTATTGTTCACGTGGATATTAGAGTGAAGGAGAGGAAGAGAGGAGAAGAGTGTTTGAAGAAGAAGTGAAGTTTGAGAGGGGGCGTACCATTGTTGAGGGCGCACCAAGCTTGTGAGGAGGATACTTGTGAGAGGGGCGCACTAATATTTTGAGGAGGCTACTTGTGAGAGGGGTACACTCTTGGTAGAGGGTGCACATTGCTTGAGAAGGGGCGCACCATTGTAGGTGCACATTTGTTTTGGAGGAAGGGCTCACCAAGTGTGTGGGTACACTTCATCAACAAGCATTTAAGAAAGAGGCAAGGGCGCAACAAATCAAGCATTTAGGAAAGGGTACAAGCAATCAAGCATCTAGGAAAGGGATCAAAGGGGCACTAATCTTGTTCTAGCAGGCATAAAGGAAAGCAGGTGCACAAGTCCAAAAGGGGAACAAATTTCAAGGAACTCCAAAGAAAACTTGAGATGAGATTGCTCTTGTATCAGGTTCCATTGTTTCATTTCCTTATTTTATCATTTTCTTGACAAATCCATAATACATCTACTCTCTTACTAGTTTCCCCATGGGGGTTTTTCCAGGGTCATGTTGACCAAAAAAACTTGTGTTCATTTGTCATGGTTTGCTTATTTACTTTCAACATAAAAGTGTAAAATATGTAGAGGAGTATTTGATGTTTTAGTGAATTTTTAAAGGCTAACTTGGACATCAAAACAATCCTTCTTAAAACCCTAAACAAGAGGCACTAAAAGAGAATCAAAACACAAGCTTAAAGGAAGATTCAGTGGGCCAAAATATCAGATATGTTGGTTGTCCTAAAATAGTGAGAAATATGATTTGAAACCCTTGAAATTAGTGCCCAACAAGAGATCAAATGACAGATATGTTGGGAATATTTAGGATCCTCATATTTATTCATATAAATGAAGGGGTACATTCCTTGGGTTGGGCGGGTTGAAAGGAAGAGAGCTGGTGGAAATCAGGATAGATGTGGGAGAATGCAAGTGGGTTGTAGGATTATCTGAGTTGTGAGTGGGAAGTGAGAGACACCCTCTTTTGTGGATTCCTAGCCCCATCTTGGGGGTGACTTGATAATTATATATCTAACAAGAAGTCTATGGTTGGGTGGAACATTCATCCCAAGCAGTGTGTTGCACAATTGTTTAAAAGATAAGTGTTTTATCTGTTTTTTTACATTATTTTACGAGTTAATTGCTATGCATTTTACTCTGTGAATAAGAATCAATTATATGATTTTGTAATGATTTATTAGCTGCATTAATGTGTGTTTCACCATGTTTTATATGCATTTAGATAATGGTTAAATCTGTATATCAATATCTAGTGAGTTACATGAATGATTATTAGTAGAAATTTTTATTTTGATGTGTTTTCTGCATGTGATGAGCCTCAGTCCAGTTGGGGAATGTTACAAGAACGAATATAAAACATTCTCTTTTGGAATGGAACAATGTTGGGAATGTTTCCACGATCCTTGTGAATTTTCTATCTAGAAAGGGAACATTGCAAAAAAAATTGGTTGTGTTATAGCTTGATGGACACTAACAAGGGATTCTAACATGCTTGTTTCGACACCAACTTAGCTAGAAATAGGTACTCATAGGGCCAATTTGGCTAATAAACCCCAAAACCACTAAACCATACAAAAAAAAAACACTAACCATATGCCAACAAATACATAACACCTTCCCCCTTCTCAAGGTTTTTCCCTTTTCATAATGGATAGATTAGGTTGCAAACAAATCCTTATTTTAGTATGTGATGAGAGTTAATACTAGACTTGATGGTTATGAGGGATGGTATATGTTCCCCAAAGTGTTTCCCCTCATGATGAGGATGGGAATGAACATTTATGTGCACCCACTAGAGGTCCTTGGGCATCCCTCTCTCTAGGCCCAATAAGAAGAGTCCTCTAGCCAAAGGAGGGAATCCTTTAATGTTCTTTGAATAGCTTGTTAACCATTGTCACCTCAACAACAACTCTATTTTAACACAAATTTAACTTTAAGCACGTGTACTATGGATCTTCAATGATCTCAAATAATAATAAAATGATTGATTAAATAAATGTTTATTTGAGAGAAAGGATGAAAGACTAATCTCAAAATTGCTCAAACTATAGAGAAATATTCCTATTGGGTACCTTTATCCCTCATTATATGACACACTATATTTGAATATGGAAATGCATGTGATGTTGAGAAAACACATATAAATCCATTAATTAATCAAGAGGCTATTATGAATTATATAGAAGTGTACATTATATAGTGTTATTAATTTCCCTCAATAATGTGGATGGTCATTACAATCGTAGAATATGAGCAAGAAGAAGAAGATGAATACACAAGATTTTTTTTATATACAATTGTAGAAGACAAACACATAATAGAAGTGGTTGAGCCTATGCTCAAGATTCTATACAATGAAGCTCTCTTCCCTTACATTCTCAACATCTCTTTGGTCTATAGTTGAATTTTTTTCTTTAAAATAATTATCAATGGTCTTTCCTTCTTTATTTTGTCTTTTTATGTGATGTTGTAGCCACATGTGAGATGGGTTTACCACACAATCTTCTTCTAGCTATTTTATTTCTTTCTCTAATTCAATCTCCTCCTCTATATCGATACTTTATACAATTTGAGTTGTTTTGGAGGGAAAGAGGTATGATGGAAAAGTGTCTCTTGTTGAAGAATTGCATCGAAAGTAGTTGGCATGTTTGGATCCTTTTAATTCTTTGAGTATCTCTTGACAAGGCCTACTCTCTTCCTCATATTAAAATTCCTTGGCTATGATTCTTTGTTGGGGGTCTTTTTCATGCTAATGTGATTGAAGGAAAACATCTCATGCACTCATGTTCATGACGATTGTGGAAATCAAGCCTATAATGTATTGTATGTGCTCTAAAGCTTATATATTCATTATCTTTTATATTTTCTTCCTAGTCTGGCATGACTTCATAGCCCTAGTTTCTATTGAAAAATGAATGTCAACTTGGAAATTATGTCTCAATAGGATTGTGTAAATAGATTATATGGCTCATAATCTTTCCAAAAAGTCCTCATCTGCCTCATTTCAACCTTGTAGCCAAAGATATGGCTCTTTTAAGATAACACTCATTCACCATTGGATCAGTTGTTCGATTGATCTTAATTGTTAACGTTGTGTCAAAATTTTGTAAACCTATATTAGTTTTTGTCCCCACATGACAGACGGTTGCCCCCAAATCACCAACCCAATCCTCTCTTGCCACCTATGTTTATCTACACATRTTAGCAATGTGTCATTCCTCATGGCACCTACCTACCATAACCTGGTCAATTATTCCTACCACCTRGTGATCCAGGTGGATATTGGTGGCCACCCACCTATTCCAAATTCCAACTAGCTCATCTTGACAGTTTTCAAWTTAACATGTTTCTCTSTAATGGGGAAATTTATTTGTAATTGTGGGTTCTGCTATCTTGAAGCCCTACACAACATCCAGGTGGATATTTGTGGCTGCCCACCTATTCCAACTGGCGTATTTTGGAAGTTTTCATGTCGGTACATCTTTTTGTACTTCSAGGGCTATTTTGGGGCCCTAAATAGTGTTTTCTTGGCTTGCCACAGTCAAAATGTAGACAAAGTTAGAGTTTGATGGAATAATGCTTAGTTCTTGAAAATACCTTTCCAACGGGTTATCACATGCCTAAAATGGAGATCGTATGAAAAATTTACGACCCTGGGAATTTGATGTACTAACTTACCCCAACGGGGTCCACATGACTTTTAGCACTTCATCTCCTAGGGTTAGGTGTTTGGATGTCTAGAGTTTGGGCATTCATGTTTATCATAAAAAGGCCTTCAGAGCCTCATTGTAATCATCTTCTTACGAATGAGCATAGTCGTCACATCTCTTCTCATAGATAAAGTTGTCACCATTCTAGCAAGTCTTGCACTCTGTATTTTTACAGTCTCAGTACATTTATTTCATTAATAGAAATCATGTATTGTTGTATTTATCTATTTCTGGAAATTTTTATGTGTATTTCATTGTAATATCTCTTCTTTCATTTCGTTTCAAAAATAATCCGGATCACCTGGGAATTTGTTGGCATGTGTCATATGTTATAAAGTTGAATACTTGAGATGTATATTGATTTTGATGTTATCGTTCATATATTTTACTCATTTACATATCTTGCATATGGTTGTTGATGTTGTTTAATGTTTTTATATTGCACATTCGATAATTATTGCACAATTGATTCAATGGTTGGTTGATGTTGTTGAATATAAAATATATTTTGAATATGCTAATGATCAACATTGTTAATGATTTTGCCCCGGATGGGGTGACATGAGGCTCTACGGTGACAGTTGGAATAGCACTCAGCCCGAGCATAAATGTCAATGGCCGCCACCCACAAGTCTGCATTAACGATGGGGGACGGCCATAACTGCAGCTATACGATGGAGGGACTCCTCCCTCACGCGACCATTTACGCCCACAATGGACTCGGCATGGAAGGGGTTAAATGTGGACAGGTGACCTCGGCTTCTGGTTATTTTCTTTCTTATGTGCCCGGACAGAGCGGGACTGCTCCTGCTTCGGCTCTTCTTTTCGCTTGGACGCTCTGGTGCAGTCTTGCACTCCTCTCGTCCTGGCTCACTGCATTTTTGTTGCATTTTGGTAAGGATTGTCCGGGTATTTTGTCTCTGTGTGTGCCAAGACAGAGTCGGTCTGCTCGTGATATGCACCTACAACTGATCTCGTCCTAGCCCATCAGCTTATCACTACAACCGGTCTGTTCATTCACTCATCCCCTGGATACTATGGCTAGAAAGAGAGGCAGGCCTCGCCATGGCGCGGCCTGGAATGCCCATAATGCGCAGCGGCGATGTAAAGAACAAATGGAACGCGCTCTGGCACTGGAAACCTCCATACTTTAGAAGAAAGCTTGGGCTGAGAAATTGGCGTTGCTCGCCACCATTGCTGAGTCGGGAGCTGGCTGTAGTAGAGATGCCACGGCAATTACACCGGGAGACTGGCAGGAGGTTGGGACCGAGGATGAGTTTCCCACCTGTTTCGTGGTGGAAGACCCGTTCATGGAGGACCTATCGATTACAGAGAAGCCCCGTGCCATTGAGGCGGCTCACTGGGAGGAACGCAAACCCAATTTGACACTGGAAGACGATATCCCCGACTGCATTGTAGAAGAAATCCCCTGGCCAGGCGACAACAATCCCACCAGCCATGACATGAAAGTTACTGGAGCAGCCACGAAGGGTGCAGAGGTTGATGCGGAGCAGAGGGAGTTCGACGCTGGTTTTGGAGCGGCGGTGGACTCAAGGAATGTTCCCCTCAATGACGGGGGTGGCGGTATGCATGGCTCTCTCCTCCGTGCAGAGCACCTGGCTCTGGTGTTCGACCTTCGTGGCCACATGTCTGACCTGGAACATAGGGCCCTTCTCATGGGCCAGCGCCTGGACTTTCTCCTCGATGCATATTCCAATGCTCCAGCTCAACGGAAGTGCCCCCTCTGCGCGCAGGCATTTGCCATCCCGGCTCAGTCCACGTGGTAGACTGGCGAGGACGACAGGTCACCGGGTACCTAGGTTTTTATGCTCTCTTGGTTCCTAGTCTTATTGTGTTACCATTTTATGTGCATTTGGACTATAGACATCTATCTTGGTTTCCTCCGGGCATGATAGATGCTACTTTACTTCCTGTTTTATCATGCTACTACTATTTGCTCTCCACCTATGCTGGTTTCCGGTAATCGGCAACATTTTTGGTGACATCAGACCTATACTACTGTATATTTTGTCAAAGTTTTTTGTTAATCTAATATAGCAGGTTCCACTTTAAAAAAAAAAAAAAAACATTGTTAATGATTTCTCTATGTTTTAATTAAATTTGAGATGTAAAAATCATTTAATGTAATATCGCACTTGTAAAAAATGTCATAATGTTTAAACTCTTTTTCAAGGTGAATTTTTTGTTGTCCAGGAAGATACAATATATTGATAAAATATGTTCATGTGTTTGACTAAATTATTCAATTAATGATTATGTGATTTGAATTAATTTTTTAAATCAAAATTTTGAACTAAATATTATATATATAAAAGATTGCATTACCTTACACTATCAAAAAATAAATAATATATATATATATATATATATAATATTGCATTACCTTACACTATCAAAAAAGAAGCAACACATGTCTGAGAATACATCAAAACTCGCCACCTATTTTGACACATGTATGGAAACCAAAATAGGTGGTCGACATTTTTCATGGACCAGAAAGCAACACATGTCTGAAAAAGCATCAGGACTCACCACCTGTTCTGCCACATGCATGGAAACCAGAACATGTGGTCGACATTGTTCAAAGACTAGCTAGTGAACCAGAGTCTAATTGCAACAACAAAAAACATTGTAGCTAAAACTAGGAAAATTAATAGTAATGAAACTAGATGTGAGGCGAACTCGGGCATCCATCCTGGTGAACTGTGAAGGCGTATGGATGACATCATGTCGGGCAATGACTCTTCGCAGGCTTGCTTAACAGAGAGTTGAACAAAATTTCCAAGCGCTTGCTGAGTATGTGTCGGTTGTGTAGCTACTCGACCAAGTCTCTTCTCATCTTGAAAATCAATACCAAATGATTCTTCGTGAGCCTGCAGGAACTGGGTAGGTCGTGGCTGCCCAGAGCTAGGTGAACTTGCGCTCATGTGTGTGTCTCCCTATGGGTTTCCTCCTTGCTCCAGCAATCGCCCCACTTTATCCATGGGTGTTATCACTGAAATTTCATCTGCACATGGTTACAAGAACTCAACATCGTCAAACAACGATCAAGTCATCCATGGA
>ML801011.1:0-19929 GCA_009831015.1 Picea engelmannii
TCCATTCCCTCTTGGGAATGGCAAGAGGGAAATCATACTTAGGGTTTTTTTCAATTGAACCCTATATTGATCTTTGACATATTTCAAATATGTACCGGTCCTTTAGGTGATTTCATACTTGTTGAATGTATCACTAAACAAGCCGACCATATGGTTCATAATCTTTTTTTTCAAATCTTTATTATAGTAATGCGAATGGTGGGTCCAAAAATCTCTAAATCCTTGTCATGAAAGGTCTTGTAAAAAACATTGTTTCATGTAAAACGATATGATAACTAGGTTAAAATAATTTGAAATATGTATTTTTCAATTAAATGAAAGGAATTAATTAATATATTCATAAATAACTGGGATTTGTTGTATCTTCAATAGAACCAACTTGTCTTCCACCAAAAATATGATGGAGATTTTTCTCGTTATTTTAACACACGATCCTCTAGGATAACAATTTAGTGTAGAATCATCCTCATGAGATTCACCCTATAGACCATCACGTGTGTGGTGAGGGCGTCTCATGCGACCCATGAATTTCAGTCCTCTTAGCCATAAACAAAGATAAAATATCCTCATGGGTATGTGGATTGTGCTAGGAAGTTGTGGGCCTGGTGCATCATTTCTACCAACAACATCCCCATGAACAGACTATCTTGTCGAATACAAAAATTCATATAGAAAGAAAATTTTGAGTATTGATCATATAAAGGTATCAAACAAAATTTCATAAATTAATATATGTAAAAAATAATATTTTTTTAAAATGACACTTACTCCATATTGTTATATATCCTGCATTAAAATTTTCATCCTTTCTCTGGTCTCCTCTGTAATTTGCTTACACCTAGACAATTCAATGAATTCCCCATTTTCCTTTCTTAAATCATTTCTAATTGTTTGCATTGGTTTGATGGAATAAAAATTTTCATCACCCACATCATTGTGCTCCTGTGTGCTCATCTACATCAACAAATAAATAAATTAATTCAATTATTGTCAACAAGAATTTATATGAAAAAAAGTGGTATATATATGATGTGATCTAGTCGATGCCTTCCCATGATCACCCTGCTACAATACAATAACCATGTCATTTTAGAATGTTAGAAAATAATATAAGAAGCACGAGCTATTAGAATGTATTTTAAAGATACAAAAAATAAAACATTAATTACAGGTTGGGTATACTAGTAGAACATAATTACCCCATAATAGCAATGCCTCTATCAATTCAATTCAAATTGTAATCGACCAACACCTCTTCCTCTACAACTATTGTTTTCATTGCACATGTGAATATATTTTTTTCTTCATGCCCCTCAAATATACAATTAGTTTCCTTTCTTGTTGTTTCAGGTCTTGTACTTTTTATAAGCCATGTAATATTCCTTGACGCCTTTGTCCTTCCATCAATATACATCGTTGCTCCTTTATTGTGATCATTTTCTTTCAGTTGTATATAATTTTCATCGAATACATATCTCTGCATACTTGGAATATATCAGACCAACCTCAACCAATATCCATAGTTGTAACATGGTACAACATACTCCATCAATTCAAAAAGTCCTTCGTCTTTCACCTTTGTGCCAACCATGGAGAATAGACCTATACCATGTATGGATGATGGATCAATGTGATACATCCTCTCATTGGTGCATACGTCAATGTCTAACTGAGGAAGTTCATTGGGTACCCATCATATCACTATATGTTTGTACTTCAAGGGAACCTTGACGTCACCTATGCTCTCATCATCATAAGAACATGACCCCCCTTCAAAAAGAAAGAATTCCATGCGCCTACCAAATTTTCTTTTGTTCACCTCTAGTCCATCTCGCCCTATTAGATGTGTCGGACATAACACTTACCCCCCTCCCTCCAAAAAATTCCCTCACTCAAGGGTGATAGGTCTGACAGGTATCTATTCTATTTTACCTACACTCCATCAAATGAGAAAAAGTGGTTAGCAAAAGAGGAGAATTTATGGACAAGGAATAATTTGAACATATCTTTCTAATACCAAATCCAAACATTGTCATAATTTGATCCTTAGATTCAGGAAAATAATATCATAATCCTCCACATATGGTGCTTAGACGCAGTTTCCAACCTTCTTAATTATGACTTCTAGTAATATTTCTCATTAAATGATACCAAATCAAAGGAGAGTACTCTACTTCTACACTAGAACTTGGAGCTAGGATACATCTAGAAGTTCTCCATATGCGCGATTTGAAAATAAATCAATTATTATGAATATACATGGATATGGAACTATATTTTATATAAATTTGTATTCTCTTTAGTTGATAAACTATTTTTTCAGACACACAAAACTCAGGAGAAAAGAATCTTCAATCATGCTCCTTGTATGTTGGAAAAAATTCTTTTATTGCTGGTAGAAACCCATTAGTATCCTAGTTGTTGAGGCACGTCAAATAGGTTCTAAAAGATGCATTTATATCCCTTTAACACCATCCCTCCTTGCTACCATAAATTTGTCTAAAACATGATTGCAACAATGATGTTGTGATTCACGAGTGGGAGTCTTCTTGATCCTAAAGGGAATATTGTCTGTCACTATTCATTGGGACTAGGGGCAGCTTTGAATAAAACTGCTAAAGCCTATGCACTTCTCCAAGGTTTGAGTATTGCAAAGGATTGGAATATCACCAAGATTGTAGTATCTAAGTGATTTGCATGGTTTGTGTCTCTTTCTTAAAGACACAATCTCATTAGTTAGGTATCAAAGAACCACCCTATTATTATAGTAAGAACTATTTGATCATAAGACTATTATTGGTCTGAAAATTGAAATTTAAAAGAATGATGCTATTTTACTATACCTATAAACTAAAGGAATATGAGGTCTTACTTTATGGCATATGCAATTGACTAAATAGTTTGGATCTTTTCATTTTGTTTTGGAAATCCCGATACTGGCATTAATGAAAGAGATGCAATTTTCATCCCTTCAAAGAGTACATGCTAAGGTTTGGTACTTTATTTTCCTTTTTTTTATGATGGGTAATTAAGGACTTTTCAAATAATCCCTCCTAGTTCCTTTGAGATAAAATGAAATCATTATATTTAAATGTCTAAAACTGTGCCATGAGTATCTCTATTGGTTATAATGCCTTACAATATTCACTTTCTTTCCTTTTGTATTTGAGTCTTCCTAGTCCTTCTTATGCAAGACTGTGCTTAAAACAAGATCTTTGAATGTTGAAGAATATGTTGGGGTTTGTTGTTTAGCATTCACCCATACTAAGGTAACTAATAAAATATGAAACTTAAAAAGATGAGCGCCACCTCTTAAAAAATAAGGGTGAGAATTTTGGGATCTTTCCATGAGCCCACCAATGTTGGTTCCTTTTTCCTTCGACAAGGAAAAGATATGAAAACCCAACCATTCATAGATGTTTCAACACCCTGCTAAATTTGGAGGAAGAAAGAGAGAAGGATAAGAAAAAAATTATTGTTTATCAACAAATAGTTAAAATGTGGTTTGATAAGCAAACTGTAGGAAAAAATGTCTCTTATGTGGGAGATTTAGTTTTGAAATGGGACACACCACATTAAAAAAAGGGAAACATACTAAATTTCAACAATTATGGCTTGGTCATTTTGAGGTGGCTAAGAATATTGTCCTAGACACATACAAACCACAAAATATGGAAGGGGAAGTAGATATCCTTCCTATCTATGGCTAGATTCTAATGAGCTACTTCAGTTAGCCACCCTCAAGGTAGTTAACATGTTAATAAGTAGGTTCAATTTTACTATTACTTTTTTTCATAATTTTCATTTGATGCCTTGCTTTGATTTCTCTTTACTTTTAAGTAGTTTAATTTTAATTTTGGCTTGTTGCTTTCCTTCTTCATTTCAATTATGTTATTGTAGTTTACCTAGAATAGTCTTTTCATTTTGTTTTTCTCCTTTAAACTAATGATTTTTCATTAAAATTTCTCATGGACCCAGTTGGAAGTTGAAAGCACAACTGTGTAAAATGATGGAACTCTCTTGGAATTTGTTTAGGGCACTAGTTCATGAAACTGTTTGATAAACAATTCTATGGGGAATACAAATTTTTAGTGTAGTGGTTGAACATGAACTTTTTTAGGTGACTATCCCATGAGAAACTTAGGCATTTAAGGATTGAATAAATTAATAATTATTTGCAAGGTCCCACCCACTCACATAATAGTGACTAATATCTTCCTAGGATGATAGCATGGTACTCAAAGTCAAATACATAGGGGCATATGTATTATCACTTAGGTATATTTAATTAGTTCTCAAATAATAGGTATGTAACATCCACAACCACCTAGGTTGGGCCATGCTACTCCATAAAACACTCTGACAAAGTTCTAATACCACTTTGTAACGTACCCAATCACCCTAGGTTGGGCCACATCACACAATCTCAACTTCAGGAGCACTAAGTCAACCAAATTGTAACATTCCTATCATACCACTGACTAATGTTACTCTAGAAGTATACTGTGTAGAATCTAATTTAAACACAATCCATGTAGTATCTCTTGAAGTAACGTGCTCAACCCGAACTTGATTCACACCATGCAAATTCTAACAACAGAAGCAACATTCTCTTTTTAATACAAACTTAAGCAGTGGAAATAACTCAAAACTATGTGCACCAATTGTCACAACTTCCCACTTCCATTCAGGAATGGGAAAAGGATGCAACAAACAAGTTGGATGTATTTTCTCATCCTTGACCTTCTAACATTCAATAAATATTGCAATGAAATCCACAACTTCCTTTTTCATACCTAGCCAAAAGTATTGCTTCTTGACCGCGACAATGGTCTTCTAGTAACCTGGATGTCCAACATAAGGAGACTTATGCATCTCTAAAGAAATAAGGTTCTTCAACCCTTGATCATTTGACACATAGAATATGCATCTATACATGAGGATTCCATCCTCTCTTAACTCATAATATTCAAACTTTGGTTGTGGCGTACCTTGTTGTAAATTCGCACTTATATCCATATAGTGCATATATAATTTGGCAGCTTCCAAAATTTTGTTGTGCAAATATTTCTGGTACATGCTAATGTTCATAACATAAATTTCATGCATCCTCCTGCTGAGTGCGTCAGCTACCCTTCTATCTTTTCCTTTGATATGATTTATGTCGAATTCATACTCACTGAGGAACTCTAACCACCTACTTTGTCTAGCATTCAAACTTGGCTATCCAAAAAACAAATACTTTGGACCACAATGGTCTGTTCTCAACTCAAATCTCTTACCCATGAGATAATTCTGCCACATCTTCAAAGTATGCACTATGGCTGCCAATTCCAATTCATGCATAGCATAGAGCCTTTCATGTTCTTTCAATTTCCTTGACTTGTAGTATACCACATGCCCATTCTAACTCAAGACTCCATCGAGTCCTTCCTTGCATGCATCTGTGCACACAACGAATTCTGCATATGGATCAACAATCCTCAAACTTGGCGCACTTGTTAACAAGTTCTTCAAGTGATGAAACTCCTTGCGCAATCCAAATTCCATTCAAATCGTGCATGTTTCTTCTACATGGATGTGATTGGATGCACAATTTGTGAGAATCCTTCAATAAACCTTTTGTAGTACCCTGCTAGTCCCATAAAGGATCTCACTTATGCAACATTTCTTGGTGTTGGCCATTCTTCAATAGCTTTTATCTTCGTTGGGTCCATAGCTATTCCTAACTCTAAAATAATATGACCCAAGTAATGAATCTGTCGTTGATAAAATGAACACTTGCTTAGATTTGCATGACGTTGATTCTCCCTCAACACCTGCAACACCATGTTCAAGTGCTTCTCATTCTCTTCCTTAGAATTTGAGTAAATAAGAGTGACATAAAAAAACAATGAAAAACGTATCCAAGTAATTCCTCAAAACTCCATTCATTAAACACATGAAGACAATTGGTGCATTCGAAAACCCAAAAAACACCATTGTAAACTCATAATGACCATACCTTGTTATGAAGGAAATCTTGTTGATGCCCTCCTATTTTATTCTCACTTGATGATATCTATATCTTAGATCTATCTTGGAAAATATCCACGCACCTCTCAATTGATCAAATGGGTCATCTATCCTTGTAAAATAATAGATGTTCTTTATTGTTACTTTGTTCAATTGCCTAAAGTCGATACAAAGTATCAGTGTATGATCCTTCTTCTTCAAAAACAAAACTAGCGCACCCCACGGTGACACACTTGGGCGTATATACCCCTTCTTCAGAATCTCTTCAAGTTGCATATTCAACTCCTTCAGTTATTGCGTACTCATCCTATAAGTATTTTTGTATATAGGTGTTGATCTCGACATCATGTTTATAGAGAAATCAATATCTCTTTTCAGAGGAAATATCAGTATCTCTTTAAAGACATCCTCAAACTCCTTCAACACTGTGTAGTCTCCCACACTTGGAATTTTATCCTTAGGTACATCTTCCATATGCGTTGTGAATACCTAACACCCTTTTCTATAACTTTTCTTCAACTACAAAGGAAAAACTTCTCGAGTAGTCACAACTCTTGGAATTCCTTGAAGTGACCTCAAATTTCCTTAATCATCTAGGAAAGTGAATGATTTATTATAGAAATCCAGAACAACATGATGCTCATCCAACCAATCCATACCAATGAGGAAATCATATGATCCCAAAGGTATAGTATTCAAATCAGCCTTTGTGCGCAGTCAATTCATCTCCAATGGACATGCCTTAACCATATCATTGATTTTCCTCTTGGATCCTATAGCTAGCTTCACCAACCAACCAAGGTTTCCCAATCTTTATTCTCAACAAATGAAATATTTAAACCATTTTAGGATCTAGATAACTATGACTAGCTCCCGAGCCAATTAAAATAGCAGTTGGTTGGACATTAATATTACCTTCCACCTTGATCATATGAAACAAAAACTCAGTATGATTGTTATCCAACATGGTGTAAATCCTTTGCACATTCATACCCATGTTCTCAACTATCACAACTTGATGTACACTGTGTGTAGTCTTTGCTTTATTACCTCTTTGAGGGAAACCTCTATGCATATGATTTCCGCCACAACCCCAACAATGCATAGGTTGCTTCCATGAATTTTGTCCCACTGTCTCTAACATTCTGGGCTCATAAAGATTCGTCTGTCCTTGAGAAGTATTTTTGAAAAACAATGGTTCAACTCCCTTTTTCATCTGTTCCACCTTAATTTTCATCTTGTCTTCCCAAGATTTTTGGAAAGTCTGTCTTCCCCTTTGCTACTCATAAAGACACTTAGCACACCTTATGGTTTATTCTAACATATTAGGGTCATGATAATGTATCTTGTCACTAATAAATGATGGAAACCCACTCAAATATATTTGGATCTTCACCTATTCACCCTTGATAAAAGGCACATAATTCAACAGTTATAAAAATCGTCTTTCGTACTCATCAATTGTCATGCTCCCAAGCTTGTGTTCAAAGAACTCCTTGATTTTCCTATCATACTACTTCTTGGTTAAGGATTTCTTTTGGAAATACATCTTGAAATCTCTCCAAGTCACTTTCTTCTCATCAATGTGTTGCACTTGCACATACTAATCCCACCACATTGATGCCTTTCTTTTTAACTAATAGATAACAATTCTCCCGTATTCCTATGAAAAATAGTTATGCAGTTGGAATTTCTTTCTCATACACAAAAACCAGGTCTCTGCATCTCCATCCTTCTTATGCTCACCATCAAAGGTAGGAGGATTTATCTTATTCATTTCTCCATGTAGCTCATCCACCCTAATCCTTATCTTATGCTTTCTGACAGGAGATGGACTTGAACTACTGTGCGCCTTCCTGAAATAATGTTTATTGACACTTATTTATTCTCTTTGTTTCTCATCATGAGACATGTGACTTCTTGATATAATCATTTTTGTCTCCTTATACATCTTATTTTCTATTATGTCCAGAATTTTCATCAATTTTACATTGAAGTCATCTTGTTGCACCTTGGCTCTCATAAGCCTTTCGTTATCATCCTTATAACTATGGACATTTTTTGTAGTAATTTTACAAGGTCTACCAAATTCATGTGCTCCTCCTTGTATTATGTACTATCAGTGCCCAAACTGACATACATATATCCAAATTCATCATCAGGACTATAAGTCATCCGTGCATATTCCATGCTTTTAACCTTCTACACTGAATTTGTTGTGCTCTTAACCACCGATAATTCTGCAAAATCTGCAAGCAATTAAGATTTGTTAGATGGTTTCATGCAATAACTACATGAAAAATTTGCACCATTTTTTCAGAATCCTTTCCTCGAATTTATTGGATGATTTTAATATCCCAAACTCTAGTGCACACACCCGCACATCACTATCTTTGTGCACATAACAACTCTATAGCATGCACCAATGGTTTTTTGCGCAAACTAACTCTACCCTACGTGGTACCAATTCTTAGTGAACACATATATTCATGCTAATCCTTGGCCCATACAAGTCCAGTGTTGAACCAATGGATCTGATACCAATTTGTAACATCCCCATCCACCCAAGCTGGGCCATGCTACTCCATAAAAAACTCTGACAAAGTTATGATACCACTTTGTAACGTACCCAGTCACCTCAGGTTGGGCCACATCAAACAATATAAACTTCAAGAGCACTAATTCAACCAAACTGTAACATTCCTATCATACCACTGACCAATGTTACTCTAGAAGTATACTACACATAATCTACTTTAAACACAATCTGTGCAATATCTCTTGGAGTAATGCGCTCGACCTAAACTTGAGTCGAGCCACACATTATAACATTGGAAGCAACATTCTCTTTTTAATACAAACTTAAGCAATGAAAATAACTCAAAAATGCATGCACCAATTGTCCGCACTTGCATTCAAATCACACAATGAAACCGTGCGCACAACCATCTAGGCGTCATGTGCCAACTCAGGTTTCACTATGTGTTGGCACATGGGAAAACCCAGGGTTCAACTCTAACATTACACCAACAAAACCCTAACTACCATCCCTTTCATCAACACCTGTGAAGCAGGCGAAGTCTTACCTGAGGTAGAGGCAGGGGGGTTACAAGACTCAGGTGTATGTAACCAAGATGGGACACATATCTGTGATTATAACACTTCACAAAGTACTTTAATAACACTTAGAGGATGATATGCATTAGTTCATTAGCTTTATTAACATCGCAAAACAAACCCTAATATAGATCGGTGAAGTAACAATAAATATTAAACACTTCAACTACTTAGCACACAACACAGAGTTAGATCTAACATTCATTCATACTTAACACATGTGAAACACTAAGCATCTATAGATCTATCTAAAATATATAATAAGCAAAGTAGATTCATAATATAACCAACACTGCACAAAGCAACTAGAAGACACAAGATATACGTGGTTCACCCCAGTGTGGGGCTACGTCCACCAACTGCTTCGTCTTCTTTATTATTTTTCAATATCTTACATTCATCCGCTCCTGTGCACTAAGCCACATAGCCAAGCTTCACAGAGGACAGGAGATCTGTGCACTTAGCACCAAATCCTCCTTCCCAAAATTAGGTCAAGGCACAAAACCAACTCCTTTATCAAGCACATAGCCTTACATACACTTTATGTTGCACGAAGCACTCATAAATTCTTGCACTTAGCTACTTAGTCTCTTACATTTCTTCGCTACTTCTACCTTACAATATTACTTATTTATACTTTTACAATAAGACCTAATCATGGGTAAACCCATGGGCCGACATCCCATCACCCATTTAAAAAACCCTAAGAACCCTTTGTTGGGTCCACAAAGCCCACAAAACAAGTGATATATGTGATCTCATCTTCGTTGGGTGCTCCTTCCTCGACCACTACATCGAAGTCTAAAGAGTGGTCAAACCTGACCAAGATTTCCTTAAAACTTGGTCGGGGCCAATAGGCCTCCAACACTCACCTACGACTCATCCCGAGTCACTCAGGTTTGGGCAACACTGCTTCGAAGGCCTTGATTTTCACTCGAATGACCTCGACTTGTTGCTTCACCTGAGCCTCCTGCTTAGCGAGATATTAAATCATCTTCTCTGTAACAGGCCCTTCCATGCACTATTCCACTATCACAACCACTTGGTCTAGTTGAAAGCCTTGTCCTTCAATTTATTCAAACTCCTTGCAGGCCTCGTCCTGGAGAGGTTGTGGATTTTGCGTGACTTCCATTACTCTGCCCTATATGGAAGTAATCTGATGCTATACCATGTGTTGTTCTTGTGATATTTTCATTCTCTCCATTGCAGTGATTAGCTTCATCTGCGCCTATACTAACAGTGTCTGCTGCTGCGCCTCCTGTAACTATGCTTCTAGTTTCCTTAGCTCTGGATCTTCTATGAGGTGTTCATAAGTATGCGCGGTTCTATTGCTCAATTGTTTGCATAATGAGGCGACGAATCTGATCCTTCCAATTGTATTCTTAGTGGCTTCCTCTCTCTGATCGGGAACCTCCACCAAAGTTCTCGATATTTCTTGAATCTCCAACTCTGTTATCCTCACTTGAAGCTGCTCAATGGACTTAGCGAGCTTCGCCACTTGAATCTCAATCGATTATTGTTCCTCGTGTGCCAAGTCGGGCACAGAGCGAAGTGATTTATTCACTACTTCTTTGACCTCAGTCTACTCCACGAGAATTTGGTCCTTTTCTCTCTGTATCTCCTCTTTTTCCTCCTCGAGCATCGCCCAAAAATCATCCTTCTCATTTTCATAGGCGGTTACGTAGTACCACACAACTCGTAGTTTCTCTAAGACTTCCTCTTTATTTTTCTTCAGGTATTCTCTAGCCTTCTCCTTTTCTTCTTGGACTTTCTAAAGTTGAGCCTCTGTCTCATCTACAAGTCTTCTTAATTGGGAGGGCTCATCCCCCAATTTTGCAGTCTCCGACGAGGAAGGCACAATAAGCACTATGCAGACAGATTGAATAGTCTGTTGCATTTCCTTCAAATCCTTCTTGACCCTTTCATAAAAATATTCCTTCTTCGCTCCATATCTCTGTGAGAGATCTTCGAACACATCCTCCATGGATCCACAAACTAGACTGATATCATCCTCTGTGAGCGTGGCCTCTACCTGGGGCTTACTAGCACATATCTTCTTTCTTGATGAAGGTTTTTGTGGAGAAACCTTCCTCTTCTGTGGTGTTTTAGTAGGGGGGATTTTGGTGGTGTAGCTTCGCCTTCTCCTTTATTTTCTCCTTCATCCCCTCCTCCTTGTCCATTTGCTTGGTCTTCTCCTCCTCCTCCTCCTGCGAGCGAGCCAAATCCATTTTCTTCAGAGGCGATGTCCTCCTCATCCGTCTCTATATTCTGGACTTCCTCATTTTTATTTTTCTTTTTTGCACTGGACTGTCCAACATGCTCGACCCGGGTGACCAAGGGGATTCCTATGATGTCAGGGTCTAAGAGTTATGCATCATTGATTGATACAAATAACTCCTCCGACCACTCCTTCGTGATTTTCTCCATGTCATCGTCTGTTATCTTGTAATATGATTGCAACTCTTCCTTGATCGCATCTATGCATGTACTGATATATATATAATGTTGATCTGTACAGAACTTCGCAAAATGTCGGTACTGATGCAAGGTGCACAGTTTCATGCATGGAAAGGATTCAATGGAAACCTTCAGTTGCTGATGATAGGTATGGAACACAACGTTCGACTGCCATTTCTTCGACATATCGTTGGTGTACCAAAAGGTAGAGAACCTAGCAGCCAACGACTCTGATGGTTCGATCTCCGGGAAGGTGGATCCTTCTGGAATTTTCCAAGAAACAAATGCAATCAATACAATAAACCAACTAAAGTGGAACTCGTATCCCTGATCCTGAGCTTCACAACAGTATTTCTCGAGCTCATTGATGAGGTAACTCACCCAATTCATTTGCATTCCCTCCATGCACTTTCCTGCGAGGTCCACCACGAACCCGGTGACCTGTGTGGGGCGATTATTTCTTATGAGCTTTCCAGATATGAGTAGGAAAGTGAGGTGCACTACACCATCCTATATAGAGGCTACCTTGTAGCCTCACTTCCATTTTTCAACTTCTCCATATGCTTCCTTGATGCGCTAGGCGAGGGAGCGATCCGATGTCTTCCTTGGGTAAAACTGTTGAGGGCCAGGTCCCTACATGCTCAATCCCATAATGAGGTGGATCAATGTCGAATCCAAAATAATATGCTGGTCAAGCCACAGGTATCCTCCATGGTAGCATGACAAGAGGGGTTTAACGAAATATTTAACCTCCTAGTGTCGGCCAAAAGGGGGAATCTTCATCACATTGAGTATAGTGGACTGCGCCAACTCCTTAATGCGTGGTTGGGAGACCAGGTGAGGCTTCTTCCTAGTGGTCTTCATCAAGTATCCGTGGGGTGTGATCATTGCATAGTTCTTTCTATCTCCAAGGTTGAAGTCATTGTTCTTCAGTAATGGGATCTTTCCCAACTGGCTCCTGACCATGCATATTCCCTTTGGGATGTACACGGTGATCAAAGTGTATTCAAAATCCCATGGGATGTTTTCATTGTTAACTGCACCAGCCAAAGGCAGGATATAACCTAGTAGGATTGACGAGATCTTCTTCGCATTAGCCAAATCGTTGTGATGCTTACTTCATTGCTCAGTCGTGGGGTTGACACGGCTCGAATGATGTCCAGTCGAAGTGGAAGCCTAGAGTCCCCTGGTCAATGATTCCTGCACTCCTTCAGACATAGCTTTATCACCCATAAAATTCTTAAGAACCTCCTCGAAGGACTTCTCTAACTCAGTGCCTTCGCCTGACATTCTCAATTTTAAACATGAAGGTCAGAGTAGGAGAACGAACAGGTGGAGTAAACAACGGATGGAGAGGTTTGATAACACATCTTGACACACAATCGCTTCTCTTCTTGTCTCAAATAATCATGGGTGGAAAAAGGTGGTCTCAATGCAACGTTCAACAGTTTAAATAAGTGAGCGCCATAACATATTCTTCCAATGGGTAGGAATGCTTCCATTAATGTGAATCTGTTTGTTATGGCGTGGTCTCAACGTCCCAAACACGGTCCATCTTCCCATAAATGTGTTTCCTAGCCATTCTAGAGCGTTGTTCTAATGGTCGGGGTGCCTCCGACGGTCATATAGCTTCATTGGGGCGAAGTCCCATTCTACGCGGCTCTGTTGTTCCGGCAAGGTTCAAATTTTACAAACTTGCCTCCTGCAAAGTCTTCCATGTAACTTCCTGTAGCTTTTCCAACTTGGATTTCTTCTTACTGAGGTTCCTTTCCTTCTTTCTTGTGATCTAAGTCTCTCTAACTATTTTTGGACTTTTCTTTCCATTCTTATTCTTATCTTCTCCTAGCATAGTGACTTCGCATTACTGATGTGCTCTCAAAGGGTTCGAAGTTAATACCTCTTCTCTTATTAATTCCAGGGTGGTTATTTTTATTTCTTGCATGGATAGGTCCTTCAAACCTTCTTGTGTTCTTTCAAATTTGATAGCTAATTCTCTTGCCCTCTGTTGCTTCGACTTATCTTCTCGTTATTCTATTATTCAGTCTATTTTTCTAGCTACGAAATCCCTTAGTTCTTTCTTTTTCTTTTATGTGGCTTCTTCCTCTGCTTTCCTTCTGATCTGATCCTTCTCGATCCATGTCTTTCCTAACAATAGTGGGAATGGGGCGATGTTCTCAACAAACTTAATGACTTCAAATTCCTCTTCAGTTGATGTTCCATGGATAATAATAGGTACATTAGTAACTCTTCCACATAGGGTTATCATCTTTCCCTTGAAAAAGCTTATCCTTCCCAATGAAGGTATCACAATAGGCTTTCCCAAAATTTCCCAAGTGTCTTATGTCATAATATTCACTTGTGTTTCCTCATCCAAGACATAGTCTATGTCGAAGTCTCCTATTCTTGCATTTATGCATTGTTTTACCTTCACGATCTATCATAAAATTACATCCTTGTGATCATTGATCATTTCTTTCAACTGTGATAACATAGTATGAGATTTTTCTAACTCATTCTCTTGATGATTATGTAACATGCTCTTATTCTCTTGACTTCCTTCATATTTTTCTTGTCTCATGTTCTAGCAATCATCCTTGGACAATCCTCAACTTCATGGCCAACAATTTTACAACAAAGACAAATAGGGCCTGTATCAGGGCATTCCTTAGGAAGATGTCCTGGTCTTCTGCAGTTATAACATAGTGTCAATCCTCTCGTTCTCTTGTCAGTTCCCCAACTTCTCTTGTATTGCGCACTAGGATCACAGTGTTGGACTTGCAATCTGAAAAAGTTCTTTCTAGGTTCCTGCATCCATTTATTAGTCCAAAAATTATTTCTATGCATAGGAATAACATGTCTTTCTTTATTTCTATCAAATTTATTCAAATCAACTCTTTCTTCCAACTGCACCCTAGCTTTTAGACTAGGACAAAATCTGTTAATCAAACCTAAATTCATGCTTTCAAATTTTTTTTTTCGCTTATCTTACTCTTATCAAAGCAAAAAGCTTTACCTCTTTTCTTCAAATCGGGTTTCTTTCTTAGCACAAAGCTTCACAAGTCAAGTAGAGAATTGTGCACTACAACAACAGATCTATGCATAGAGATTATCTTTTCTTTACTTCAATTCCGATCAATCACAGTTTCAGGTCCCGACATCAAAACCATTTGTTGGCACAGGGGCAGACCCAGGGTTCAACTCTAACAACGCACCAACAAAACCCTAACTACTGGCCCTTTTGGCAACACCAGCGAAGCAGGTGAAGTCTCACCCGAGGTAGAGGCAGGGGGGTTACATGACTCAGGTGTATGTAACCAAGCTGGGACACAAATCTGTGATTATAACACTTCACAAAGTACTTTAATAACACTTAGAGGATGATATGCATTAGTTCATTAACTTTATTAACATCTCAGAACAAACCCTAAGATAGATCGGTGCAATAATAGTAAGGATTAAGCACTTCAACTACTTAGCAGACAACACAAAGTTAGATCTAACATTCATTCATCCTTAACACACGTGAAGCATTAAACATCTATTAATCTATCTAACATACATAATAAGAAAAGAAGATTCATAATATAACCAACACTGCACAAAGCAACCAGAAGACACAATATATACGTGGCTCACCCCAGTGTGGGGCTATGTCCACCAACTACTTCATCTTCTTTATTATTCTTCAATCTCTTACATTCATTATCTCTTGTGCACTAAGCCATAGAGCCAAGCTTCGCAGAGGACAAGATATCTGCGCACTGAGTAGTAGATCCTCCTTCCCAAAATTAGGTCAAGGCACAAAACCAACTCCTTTATCAAGCACAGAGCCTTACATACACTTTTTGTTGCACGAAGCACTCATAACTTCTTGCACTTATCTACTTAGTCTCTTCTATCACTTCACTACTTCTACCTTACAATCTTACTTATTTATACTTTTACAATAAGGCCTAATCATGGGTAAACTCATGGGTCGACATCCCATAAGACATTACAAAAACCCTAAGAACCCCTTGTTGGGTCCAAAAATCCCATAAAACAAGTGAGATCTGTGATCTCATCTCTGCTGGGCACTCCTTCCTCGACCACTACATTGAAGTCCAAAGAGTGGTTAAACATGACCAATATTTCCTCAAAAAATGGTCGAGGACCAACACTATGCGCAAAATCTAATTCTCTATCCACACACACAAATCCCAGCCTCTTGATACACATAGGATATTATCCTACACACCTAACCACTCAATCCTCTTCTTGTAATACTCATAACCAATTTTACTAGATTATCTTAGCAGGTAAGACTATCATCCACTGACATATTCATGCACAACTACAAATATAGGCTATAAGGATCATACATATAGGTGCAAGCAACATTAAATATAATAACAACAAATACTTATATGCAATAACATACAAGAATCAACTCGTGACAAACATAGACAAATATGCACATAGTAAAAAAGATACGCACATAAGGAACACTTATCTTTTATAAAAGTCTCCAAATGTGGTCTTGACTCAAATGTTCCTCTCATCCATAGATGTTGTTTCTCATAAGATTTCAGCAACAAGTCACCCCTGAGTTGGGGCTCAACTCCACCAAGGAAAAAGGGTTCCTAGATATAAGCTATTGTATGAAACTCAATATAATTACTCAATCCTAGGTTCCCATTGTTGTAACTAGCCCACTATCCCTCATTCCCGACACACCTGTCACACCTAAGGAAGTGTGCCCCTTATTTGTTGAACAGTCCTTCATCTCCCCCACTTCCCTTCCCAGGGTTACCAACAACAGGTTGGATATAGAAGAAGTCTCTGAGCCCTATGAATAATGCTCAATGCACCAAGGAGCCACTCTTATCAATACTCTAACTTGGAAAGTATGATCCTGGGTCTGACAACCTCTTCACAACAACCAGTCTCTCACCCGGAGAGACTTCTCTTGGTATGTTAACATGTCTCTTTGATAGTAACTTAGATTATATCCCACAACTCCTTACAAGTTTCTCTGTGGAGATAAGGTAATAATCATATTTTCTATACAGTCCGACACCCTTCTTCCCACGAGAGCTTGCAACATGCATTCCTCCTGAATAATCATCTGCATAATGGATAATGCTATAATAATCTCCAAAACGCACTAAGGTCAACAATATATATTGCATGCCTTCCACTTGACACTTTTCACCTTCAAAATTAGCTTTGATCAACTTGGTGACCCATTCCCTACCCTTGGGAACTTAGGATAAAAAAATATCCACAATACACTTTTCCAGAAATATGATTAAAATATTTCCCCCTTTTCCCTTTTCTAATGGAGTATTCCCCCCGTCTCTTTTTTTCTGAGTCAGTCAGGGTGCAGTGATGCAATATTATATTAATAATCCTGATTATATTTATGTGGATAGGCGCACTGGCCTATCTGTTTCTAGCCTCACCAACATCATAATCACATGGGATCTTTGGCCTCAAAACATAAGAAGTCACATATACATATATATAACTTAACACTGTGCACTTCCAGGTCATTACCACGCACTTACCCAAGTGCACGCAACACAGTGCAATGTGCGCACTTACCCAGGTGCATGCAATAGACAAAATGTGTGCACCTTATCTTTATAACAATTCTCCGCACACTTGTTCATATGCATGCAACACCCAAAAATCCAAGTTCTAATGGCTCACCAACCTAAATGTTCCTTACATTTTCACTTGGTACCAATCGACTCACCATCCTATATGTATAATTACAAAGGGTTTGAGCTCAAGAAAATTACAAGGTATCATCTCTCATGCCTTTAAAAAGTTAGGATGTCCTCCCATCTACCTATTGCTCAAAGTAAAAAATTAAAAGGTAAAGGATTTGGAAAGGATTTTTATATGATAATGGGAAATGAAGATATCTTTTTCAGGTTTAAGAACACTCATTGGTAGTGTAGCAAGGCCTATGATACCTAGGTGACTTTGTTGGGGCTATGGATGCTCATTGGAAATGGAGCAACACCAAGAGTACATGACAAAGCAACTTGAGACAATATTACATCCTAGGTCTATAAAAACTTTGTGGCACTATGATAGCATATGAAGTTGGAGGAAGTCATGTAATTAACCTCATTAAGTTGACCCTTCACCTTTGGCTAGTAAGTTACTCAAACTTGGAACTGGGACTTATATATTTGTTTTTAAGAAAATATCTAATGGGGACCCATGGATGAAATAAGATCCTTTAGTGAAATATGATTGTTTCCTTCTTAGGTCATTCTCCTCACTCCAACAACTAACCTACAAAGATTTATGTCTTCACTTGATGTTTCACCCTTTATTAACCTAGAAACATCTCCACCAAGTTCTACCTTTTGTTACTAAACTTAAGTAGAAAATGAGGACCCTTCCTTTATTTATAGCATTGAAAGTATTGATTTTGTTTTTATTTTCTTGATTGACTAGGCTTAACTTTAGGTTCTACATATATTCTTAGATTAAGCTATCCTGAAGCTACTATGCTTTCCATAGATTTCTTGTTTTTTATTGATGATATTTACCTTAGTTTTTTTAAGATCCCTTATCTTGGGGCCCATGACTTTGATGTTATACTAAGTTTTGATTCTTCCCTTATTTGGCTCATCATCCTTCCAAAATTTTGAAATTTTGGACTTTTATGAACCATGTTTCCTCATCACAGCCCTTTCAAACTTCATTTTTAAGCCAATCGTGATGCTCTTGATTTAAATATTATTATCACATCCATCCCAACTTGTGAAATTTTAATCACATGTGATGTTTCACAAAAGGGACATATTTCCAAATAAAATATGCACCTAATATAAATGTTTTGAAAGCACACACTGAAACCCACAATTAGAGTTTGGTGTTAAACAAAAGAAGTAAGGTTTAAAACATAGAGAAAGTGTGATTAACTGTAAACAAACAAATTTTAAAGTATTACATTCCATGGTAAAAGGTAACTTACAAGTTTTCAAAATATGTGACAAAAGGAACAATGGAGAAATTTATTATATAGCATGACCAAGGCACAAAGACAAAATTTTTTACTGTGTGCTTCATTGCAGCAATTACTAGAATACAAATTTGATGGAAGTGCAATGGACCACGACCAAGCCTAATTTCAAAATCTTAGTTATGTGACATATTTCAAGGTTTCAAGCCTTTTGACACGGGTTAAAATTGTGTGTGGTATGAAAAGTGTAAAGTATGAAGTGCAAGATAAAAGGTGAAATGGAGGGAAAGGGTGGAAAGGACTATATAAAGAGTGAAGGATAAAAATAAAATGGAAAAGGTATACATGGATTTTTACTCCTCCTAGGGTATTGTCACATGAGAAAAAATCCTACCATCTATCATGTACAATCACAGAAAGGTTAGTAGTCTGCACTTTCAACAAATTCTCCAATTATCTATCAATACTTGTCTCATTTATTTGGGTATGCCCTTCAATCACAATTCCAATTTCAATTTAAATAAGGTTTTACCTTCCCTAAATTTGGATGCTCTATTTTCACTTTAAATAAGTGATCTAGTAGGATCCAGGAATGCTCACAGAGGTTCAAGAGGATCCAGAACATCCACAAAGGTCCATAAAGGTTAAGAAATGCTCAAAAATATATCTTCTCAAATGCTCTCTAAAATGATATCAATGTGTATAGCTCGGTGATAACTTTCCAACGGTAGAAAAATTGCCTCAAATGAAGTTCATATGAAAAGGTTATGGTTGGTCAAATTTCAAGTCAACTAGGTCAAAGGTCAAAGTCAACAGGGTCAAGGTGACATGTGTCACCACTGCAAGGTTTACATGTGGCAAGACCATACAAGACATACAATGCTAACTTGGAAACACCCCAATGTGCCACATGGCACATCGTACACTGACTGGGAAGGTGATGAGGCATGCCATACAGGTGGACTAGTCATGTGAAGACACATGGTAGGGATAAGCCAATGAGAGGTTTCCACATGGAAGCCTCCCATAGGCCATTGATGGTTTAAGTTTATCAAAATTTTGTGGATCCCCGAAGGATCGAACCTGGGTCTCCCAACAAACAACCCAACGGATTCACCATTATACATGGCGATTAGTTCTTAACCATATATGGGAGAGAATTTATTTAAGGTCGTGTGAATGTTTTTTGGCCGGAAAAAGGGTCGAGGGCTAATCCCTCAACCCTAGTCTTATATATATTCGATGTAACTATGTCTATAAATCCCTAAGGGATAAACCATATGTAACAACCTACTATATATATATATATATATATATATATATATATATATATATATATATATATATATATATATATATATATATATATATAT
>ML801011.1:19968-65825 GCA_009831015.1 Picea engelmannii
ATATAGTTATATATATATATAGTTATAACAAAATCTATGATAGGGGAAGGTCCTCAGGTTTGAACCCGTGACCTTTCCCCCCATAATCTAGTGTTTTAACCATAATTCCATAACTCGGGGTTTGTTTTAACAAACCAACAACTTTGTATTTAATGTTGAACATGAAATTTGGGTGGAAGGTTAGGGCCTGCACCCTATTTAATGGGCATGTGGACCGATGATGGTACATTCATTTGATGTGCAGAGTACAGTCTCATAGTTCATACCAAGGGAATTAGGGCTTTGAGGCTACACCGTAAAGTGTCTCGAGAGGTCCCTTGATGGAATTTTAATAACTTTATACTCATTTTCACAATTCTTCACAAGGAATCCAATGGTGCACTCTATTTTTGGTCTTGAGAAACGCAAAAAAAAATCATTGTAAAACATAAGCATTTGAGCATTAATAAAGAGGTCTCTATTGGAAGTAGACCTGGAGACGTAGCCGAAATTGGGTGAACTTCGTTATCAAACTTGTGGATCTGATATTATCATTGTTTTTCATTTTGTGATCAGTTATTTGTAAGTCTTTTACCATTAAAGTGTATTTGGTTAGATAAGTATTTCACATGTAAATTGCAAAGAACTCAAGCGATCATTATTATTTTGAAGATCAAGTAGATGTTTATAAGTATTTAAAAACTAATCAACATCTAAATATTTTTTAGATCAAGTTGGTATCAGAGCATGTTTGACAAGTGTTTTCAAGTGAATGCTTACAAGATCCAAACTCAAACATGGTAAAGGAAATCTTACAAGTTATAAGTTTGAGATTGAAGGAACTCTTCATAAGACGACTTCTGAAGGAAAGGAAGAATAATATCCTCCCATGAGTCCAGATTAAATTATGGATACACTTCACTCAATTAGATGTCAAGTTTGAATTGCCGACCTATGATGGAGAATTGAATGCCGAGAAATTGGACAACTAGATCAATCAAATAGAGATATAATGTAGGTTTCAAAAGATCATGGACAAAGCTACAAGGATACAATTAGTTTCTCTTTGACTAAGTGGCAGGCCTTAATATGGTGGGAGAGTAAGATGCAAGTTGATATTGTTCAAAAGGGTAAATTCATCACTTCTTGGGATAAGTTTACTAAGGCTATAAGAAAAAAATTATATCCATTGGCTTATATGCAAATGAAAATAATAGAATGAAAACATCTAAGGCAGGGTAAAGGCCAAAATATTCAGGCATACACGCATGAATTCAAAAGGAAGGAATTATCCTCAGGGATTTTGTTGTATACCTATGAAACTATTCTAAAGTATATTGGTGGTATGCACTCATATATTTGTCACACAATTTTAATGGTTAACCCTACTAGCATTGATAAAGTGACAATACATGCTACACATCTGGAGGCTAGTAAGGGTAAGCATGTGATCAAAGATAAGAAGCCATTCAAGTTTGAAAATAAAAAGAAAGGTAAATGGAAGAGTAAAAAATAAGCTACAGTAAATAAATTTGAGGAAATACCTACATGTTCCCACTGTAAGAAAAAGGGACATGAGGAATCACAGTGTTGGAAACTACATACTGAATTACGACTGAAGAAGTTTAAGGATAAAGGGAAGAAAAATAATGTTGAATCAAATCATTTGGATCTAGGGTCATATTTCGGGGATGAATATAAGATCATGGGAATGGGAAGAAAATGTATATCAACTATCAATTCTAATTCTTCAGTTCAAACCTCTAAATTGGAAAGTGATACTAATCAAAAGAAGAGAAGCGAGTTTTTTCATGTCAAAGTTATAGTCAAGCATACACAGGTAGATACTTTATTTGATAGTGGATCTCAAGTTAACTTAATATCTAAAGCAATTTTTAAGAATCCGGTTTTGAATATGACACCTCATAAAAACCCTTATCCATTAGGATGGGTATGTGAAGATGCTAAGTTTTAGGTGACGAAACAATGTAAGATCATATCTGTAATAAGTTCTTTGACAGGGTTGAGTTAGATGTTGTACCTCTTGACATTTGTGACATTGTCTTGGGTAGTCCATATCTATTTGACATGAAGGCTATATTCTATCACAGAGAAAAGAAATATAATATTTTCAAGGATAGGGTTGAATTTATTGTCAGAGCTCATCGTATCAAAACTATTTTTTCTTTAGTGAGCACCGAGAAAATGAAGAGATTCGTGAGTGCAAGTAAATATTTTGTTCTCATGACAATGAAATAGAAAGAAGAAGATATAACAGATGATTTATTAGGTTATGATCAAGATCATAAACATGATATGGTAAAAATCATATCTAACTATGATGAGTTATTTCAGGAACCTACACGGTTTCCTCCCAAGAGGGAGGTTGGACATGAAATCTATTTGCAGCATGATGATTCTCTTCCTAATATTGGAATGTATAGGTCATCAATGATCAAGAATGTAGAAATTAAGAAGCAATTTCAGAAGTTGCTTGATAAAGGAATAATCAAGCCAAGATCCTCTCTGTGTGGTTATCCTATTGTTTGGGTTCATTTTGGACTTCCGACATATATTATATCATATCAAGACTCTCACTTTTTGGGAAAGTTTTCGTATCATTTATGGGAGCTCATGGACACTAAGTTAAAGAAGAGAACAAATTTTCATTTGCGGACAGATGAATAGATAGTGGTGGTAAGGAAATAGTGGTGCATATACTTTGAGGATACTATAGCAAGCATCCTAAGTTATGGGATGAGAAGTTACATTATATACAACATGCCTATAATCACAACATGCATTATTCTGCTCAGAAAACTCCTTTTGAAGTATGTTTGGGGTACTTTCCTAAATCACCTATGGAATTGTTTTGGAGAAGAAAGTAAAGAATATGGATGGGATGATACAAATAACGCTCAAAGGTTCATTCAAAATATTCAACAGGTACATCAAGTAGTACATGAACAATTTGAGAAAATCTAAGCTAAGTACAAGGTAATGCATGACAAACATTGGGTTGACCATCAATTTGAAGTCGGTGATCAAGTATGGTTACATATCAGCAAGGATATAATGAAAGGTGAAGGTAAAAAGCTAAGGCTAATCTGATATGGTCCATTCAATATCTTGGAGAAGATTGGCACTAATTGTTACACATCAAAATGTCACATTTGTGTTTTTCACCCTAAGTGTTGCAATTGTCACAAAGTGACGTATGCACCTCAGTAAGTGTCGCATGCACTGTCACAAGTGTTGTATGCGCCTTCCCAAGTGTCACATTCACTTTGTGAGGTGTCACCACCCCTTGACACCATTAAAACAATTTTCCATGACCCCTAAGTCATATGGGAGGAATAAACCCATCATTTCTATATCAAAACACACCTTTTCCTTGGAAAATTCAACCCTTTTTTTGGTCATGTGTAGGGAGCATCAATGCTCCCCTTCCCATGGATGGGGAGTGCCACTTTTGTAAAATGGTGCCTTGTCTCTCACTCAGGGGGAGCATCATTCTTGTTGAGGGAAAAGGGGGATCATCCACCTTAATCTATGGGATAGCTCTCTTTATACAAGGTTGGTTATGTTTGACCCTCATGCTTTGACCTCATCCTACGATCTGATCCAAACCTAAAGGAGACATATTCCCAACCATATCCCTCATTTTCGCATGGTGGTTGTGCCTCTCAAGCCTATATATTGAGGGATTTCCAAGGTGAAGGGAGGAGGTAATCATTTAGATTATCATCATTTTTATCTTGGTATATTCATGCAAGGGGTTGGATGAGGAGATCCTAGAGAAGTTGTTGTTTCATCAATCATGGTTTGTAAGTATTCTATTTTGGTTCTCATTGAATATACTTGGCCTATTTCCTTCAATATTATGTATTATTGCACATTCGTGTCTATTGTATCTTCAATGTTCATAGATGGATTTGTTTTACCTAATAAACTAGAGTAGGTTATATTCATTTTTCTTTTCTTCCCATTCTAGGTATCAAGTTGTGCCAGGGTATTTGAAGATCAAGCTCAAAGATTGGAAGTAGCGAGGACACACTTTGAAACAAGGTACATCATGCCCTTTCTCCCTCTATCTTTCTGATTGATTAAACTGAGTTCAAAGGGATGTTAGTTTCCACTTCTAGTGTTTTTTTCTTGGTATAGGGGTCTAGTAATCCAAGGGAGGTTTCATATGTCCATAGATGAAATATTCTGTAACATAAATTGACGACTCCATTGGGGATGGAATTTGACTAGTCTTTCCTTGGATAATCTAAATCCTTTGAATATCATTAGATCTTGTTTGGTGCTTGATTCTGATCTATTTCCCCTTCCATATTCCTCACTGAAGGGATCACAAAGTCATTGATTGGTTTTTCTAAGATTTTATCATTTTTGAGCAATTTTTTGAACTTTTCAGAAGGGTGGCACTCCCTTGCAGTTCACACCGAGGTGCCATTTACCTGGTTGGCACTCCCCAGAGGCCTGCTAGAGGGAACCATTAGCTGAATCACACTCCCATAAATCCTCCTAAAAATCACCATTCCCCTAACTGTCTCTTTGTCTCCTTGAGAAAATGGGCACCAATCCCTTTGTTTTGGTGTTTTTGCCTCTTTCTACTTGCTCTTTCTTGGCCTGATTTTGAGGAATTGTTTCCCAGAGACTCCTGATTTTCTTTGACTTTGTTTAGGATTGAGGATTTGATATTTATCACTCGTTTTTACATTTTTTGATCTTGCAAACCTATTATACATTGCAGAATTGATTCACCTTGCTTTTTACTAGTTTGGTCTTTGTCTCGTGATCTTTCGATTATCTGATTGATTGGAAGAGTCTACAAAGGTTTGTTTGATCTTGAGTTTCTATTCGATCTTATTTAGAACATCTCACTCTTTTGAATGATTGGGATTCTTTTTCTTACCAAAACATAGATTGAATACTTCTTTCTTGTTGTTCATATTTAACGAATGTTGAGTGATTTCCTCTTCCTGTTTTTCATTGTTTGTGTTCTTTGAGTCTTGTCACTGTTTTGAGTGCATTTCTTGTTCTATATTTTTACTTTGTATTCCTTTGTATATGCATTGGATTCTTTCATTGAAAGTAAGGAAGTATAAATAAATAGAATTTGATTTAGGTTCATTGCATTTATAATCAAATGAACATAAAATGACTGCATTCAAAGTTTTGGGTGGTAAAATGCATTGGGTTTATGCATTTGGGAATGGAAAAAGACTCTTCTCCTTTCCATAGATAGAGTTCATTTAATATAAATATTTGCATCCCATTATATTTCACTCTTTTGGAGTCGAAGTCACGAATACCATCAGTTTCTCTTCCATACCCTTGAGTAAAAAACAACCTAAAAATCAAAACACTAATTAAAATATATCTAGAAAATTTTCTTTCTAGGCCTTTGAAAACCTACATTAGCTTAAGTGTAGGGATTTGGAATATGTGTTGAGAATATATTTCCAAATCCATAAAAAAAACATAGAATCTTGTGTCAGGGAAAGAAAATCCAATTTTCATATAATCATAGTCAGGAACCCCCTCTCAAAAAAGGGGATAAACATGAGGTCGTGTGCAGGAGAGAAACAGAGATTACCCCTCAGAGGCTTACCCAATCGTAGAGGAATGAGCGTATATTGTGGGTTCTTCCTGATAATCAATTTTTTTTCATTTGGTATTGGAGCTTCATGAATATCTAATCCATTCGAGGTCCTATGGATTTTATCGGTCCTCTTGTCTTCAATCCTCTAGAAGAATTTTTCACTTGATATCCTGCCCATACATTTGATCCCGATTGTCGACTATACCTTCCCATAGGTTGAATGTGATTTGGTAACCTTACTGGCCTTCATATTTAGGGTTCATACATAAGGTGATGGTGAAGGGGAGTCTTTGTTGTACCTAGTTCAGACGTTGATCAAACTCACTCAGGCTCCTTGGAGGGTAACCCATGGATAGACCGTGAGGGAAATTGCACCAAGGTGTAAGTATGTTAAGAAGGTCACCAATGTAATTGATCCACCCTCTCTATCCCAACCCCTTCTCACATTGATCCTACGATGTTGGATTTCATCACCAACTACCACATTCACTGTGAAAATGTTTGATTGTTTGGTTTGCTTCCTATATTTTTTAGCATGTGATTTTTGCTTTTCTTAAAATCCTTTATGGTTGAGTCTGTGTCTATGGTGTCAGTTCTTGGAACTACCAACGAAGGAACCAATTTTATTGGGTTACCATTTTTGTCTCCTTCTGTTAGTCTCTAATTTTTCTTTTGATTTAGTGAGAAACTCTAATCCTAAACCCTTCCTACCTGCACTTCATTGTCTTCTTTCATTTGATTTTAATCCTTGTTTTCATCTTGTTATGATTAACATTTTAGATTTTTGAATAATTGATTTAAGTCTGGAGATTTAAGACATGGTTTTACAAGATGTGTCACTTCATATGCCTGTTTGAATTTTGCAAATTCAAAACTCTTCTAGTCATTAATAGCGTTACTAGAATAACATTATTCCCATAGTGCAAATATAATCATGCCTTAATATGTGCCTGCCACCCTGATTTCGTTATGATTACATAGATCATGGACTAATAATTTGCATGTGTCCCACGATAGCTCTTAAATCATTTTATGATTCAAACCGTTACATGATAGGATTGTTCTGTACCTGCAAAGGACTCATTTCAAATCGTTCAATTCCCAAAGATCATTATTTGAACCTGTCACTTGTCGTTTTGATTTTGCTAAATTATAAGCGCAAGTGTTTTCTCCGAATAATTGTTATATGATAATAGTTGCAGGTTGTAAATTCAGAATCTGAACAATTCCAGTTGTAGCATCGGGTTATTAATATGGCGCCGGGGGGGAATTGGAGATCCAGAGGACCTATTTTGGAAACACCTTGTAAGACATTATTTTTCTATTTGACACTTAATAGCAAAGGCATATGGATGGTTAGGCTCTCTTTTCTACTTTGTTCTTCTCTCTTCATGCTTGAGCTCATTATTCACACTGCAATGCATTTGTTTTCTTGATCATTGATTAATACAATAAGGAACTTACTGTGGTGATTATTTTCAAGTTTTGGTTTCAAGCTGATGTTCTTGTTTCTTAATGATATTTTGAGATAAGAATTTATGTGAAGTTGACAAATTGGACACTTCATTTTATCTTTTTCTTATTGGTCTAATCCATCTATGTGACTACCTGTTAACCAATCAATGGGATATATTCTGTTCTTATTCAGATTTTCTTGTTTATTTTAAAACGTTTGAACCAGTTTTCAACCACGTCATTCAAAACAAAACCATAAAAACCTTCAAAACACTTTTTCAATAAATCGATGATGCCCTAGCTTTCCCTCTCACAGTCAAGTGCAACTTTAGGGACTAACATCTTTTGGCTCCTTTGTGAGGGACGAAGCAACGAAGATATCTTCCCTGGGAGAACGAAAATGATCAGATCTTCTTCTTGATGGTGAACATGAAGAGGGAAGATACATGACTAGAGATCTTTCGCCATGGTGAATCCACTGTCTAAGGATTAATAGGCGACTCCACTGGGGATCCAGGTATGGAAGCCATTTTGGCTCAAAGGTTGGCCTTTTGTGACTTTTCAGATGTAGTTGTTTTCCCAAACTCAATGCTTAGCATAGGTGAATGGGAAGGTTCCCTTCCTACATTTAAAGGAGAATATTGGGAGGTACTAGCTAAACATCTGCTAGATTTCCATGAGTTTATTCGTGAACGTCAGATTGTGCATGAGGATGTTCAGATCAATATTTTTAGATACTCATTGAAGGGAGCATCCTTGGACTGGTGCAGATCTCTTCCAACCACCAGTATAAACTCTTTGAAAAGTTTTCATAATGCTTTCAATATATTTTGTGAAAAAATGTTTTCAGTTGAAAGTCTTTTTGAAAATTGTTGTGATATATTTGAGAAGCATATTCAGCATAAAGAAAAAATTTCTTCTGATGGTAAGGATGATAATTATGTTGTTGAGGAAGATCATCAAGATTCAATTTATGATAGGGGCAAATATTGCATAGTAGTAGACGCATTTGATCTCATCTTTGATGCACATGTTGTTTTTGATTTGAATGAAAAAGTTCATGTTTATGATGCGTATAAAGAACAAGTATTTCTTCAGCATATTGTTGATAAATCTGATACACATAACAATATTGATGAAGGTTATCAACAACCTGTTATATTTATGGTGATAGAAGATGAGCAACAGATTTATGAAAACAACCTACACATTAGTCATGAACAATTGGAACCAATATATGGTAGTATCGAGAAGCAAGCAAAGGTAACAATTTTCAGTTATCAATCTACTTCGTTGTATGATCTGGTAGCCATTTATATGGAGTTATGTTTCTCACAAGATTTCACCCTTGCTATTTTTGGAATTAAATCAGAAAAATATTAGAACGACGAGTGACAGGTTCAAATAATGATCTTTGGGAATTGAACGATTTGAAATAAGTCCTTTGCAGGTACAGAACAATCCGATCATGTAACAGTTTGAATCATAAAATTATTTAAGAGCTATCGTGGGACACATGTGAATTCTTATTCCACGATCTATGTAATCATAACGAAATCAGGGTGGCATGCACATATTAAGGAATGATTATATTTGTGCTACAGGAATAATGTTATTCCAATAGCGTTATTAATGACTAGAAGAGTTTTGAATTTGCAAAATTCAAATAGGCATATGAAGTGACACATCTTGTAAAACCATGTCTTAAATCTCTAGACTTAAAGAAATTATTCAAAAAGCTAAAATGAAAATCATAACAAGTTGAAAACAAGGATTAAAATCAAATGAAAGTAGACAATGAAGTGCAGGTAGGAAGGGTTTAGGATTAGAGTTTCTCACTAAATCAAAATCATAATTAGAGATTGACATTAGGTATGTGTTACAAATTAAAATTATGTTACACATAAAGAATTCTTCTCTGATTTCTATCTGCGTTGAAAGATCTTTGGTAAATGGTTTGATGTTATCATGGCTTGATTGGAAGCATGATGTCACATGATGAGCCAGTTTTTACTGGTTAGAAGTAGGAATAAATAGAAGAATAAGCTCACCATCAAGCATGAGATTATTTTTAGTCTGTTAATTTGCAGAAGAAAATTTGGTAGGGGTAGTTTGTCTTCAAATGAGGAGGAGATTTGCAAAAGTTTGGGCCAGATTTGAATGATATTGAATGACTCCACAAGCCCAACGGACTAGGCATAGAAAAAAATTGTGGATGTTTGCAGAGTTGAAGATTTGCAGGGTCAAGTTGCACAGATGGATAGAACGGAAAGGCACAGTGATCTGCTTGTTCTTGATGCCTCACAGGGAGAGCATCACCCCCATAAGGAGCCAATGTTAGCCTCTAATTCTACTTTTGATTTAGTGAGAAACTCTAATCCTAAACCCTTCCTACATGCACTTCATTATCTACTTTCATTTTATTTTAATCCTTGTTTTTAGCTTGTAATGATTTGCATTTTAGCTTTTTGAATAATTTCTTTAAGTCTGGAGATTTAAGACATGGTTTTACAAGATGTGTCACTTCATATGCATGTTTGAACTTTGCAAATTCAAAACTCTTCTAGTCATTAATAGCGCTACTGGAATAACATTATTCCCGTAGCGCAAATATAATCATGCCTTAATATGTGCCTGCCACCCTGATTTCGTTATGATTACACAGATCGTGGACTGAGAAATCACATGTGTCCCATGATATATCTTAAATCATTTTATGATTCAAACCATTACATGATCGGATTGTTTTGTACCTGCAAAGGACTCATTTCAAATCGTTCAATTCCCAAAGATCATTATTTGAACACGTCACTCATCGTTCTGATTTTTCTGAATTATAAGCACAGGTGTTTTCTCAGGAGAACTGTTATATGCTAATAGATGCAGGTTGTAAATTTGGAATTTGAACAGTGGCAGTTGTAGCATCGAGTTATTAATATGGCGCCAGGGGGAAAAAATTGGAGATCTAGAGGACCTGTTTTGGAAACACCTTGTAAGACATTATTTTTCTATTTGACACTTAATATAAAATGAATATGGATGGTTAGACTCTCTTTTATACTCTGTTCTTCTCTCTTCATGCTTGAGCTCATTATTCAAACTGCAATGCATTTGTTTTCTTGATTATTGATTAATACAGTAAGGAACTTGTTGTGGTGATTATTTTCAAGTTTTGATTTCAGGATGATGTTCTTGTTTCTTAATGATATTTTGAGATAAGAATTTATGTGAAGTTGAAAAATTGGACACTTCATTTTCTCTTTTTCTTATTGGTCTAACCCATCTATGTGACTACCTGTTAACCAGTCAATGGGATATCTTCTATTCTTATTCTGATTTTCTTGTTTATTTTATAACCTTTGAACCATATTTCAACCACCTCATTCAAAACCAAACCATAAAAACATTCAAACCACTTTTTTAATAAATAAATGATGCCCTAGCTTTCCCTCTCATAGTCAAGTGAAACTTTAGGAACTAAGACCTTTTTTTCCAGTTGTAGCATCGGGTTATTAATAAACTAGAAGGGGGGGGGGGNAGAGGACCTGTTTTGGAAACACCTTGTAAGACATTATTATTCTATTTGACACTTAATAGAAAATGAATATGGATGGTTAGACTCTCTTTTATACTCTATTATTCTCTCTTCATGATTGATCTCATTATTCAAACTGCAATGCATTTGTTTTCTTGATTATTGATTAATACAATACGGAACTTGTTGTGGTGATTATTTTCAATTTTTGATTTCAGGCTGATGTTCTTGTTTCTTAATGATATTTTGAGATAAGAATTTATGTGAAGCTGACAAATTGGACACTTCATTTTCTCTTTTTCTTATTGGTCTAATCCATCTATGTGACTACTTGTTAACCAGTCAATGGGATATCTTATGTTCTTATTCTGATTTTCTTGTTTATTTTATAACCTTTGAACCAATTTTCAACCACCTCATTCAAAACCAAACCATAAAAACCTTCAAAACACTTTTGAAATAAATCGATGATGCCCTAGCTTGCCCTCTCATAGTCAAGTGCAACTTTAGGGACTAACACCTTCTATGGGACAGATTGGTCCTCCTTATATCACCACTTTAACTCTTCCTCGATTCACTATTGGGTTACCAGTCTGGTTGTTTTCCACTCCGGTGAATGTAAATTATCCTAGTGATTCATCTGTAATCACTCCACCCCAAGAACATCAACCTCATGTCGATCCTTTACCTTCTTCACTTGTACAATCTTCTTCCCTTTCTTCCTATTCTCCTAGTGAAATATCTGCAGCTAGTAGCCAGGTAGATAAGAAGAAGAAGAAAAGGAATATTGAGAAGAAGAAAAATAATCTAGGGGGGGAAATTCCAACCACTGCAAGACATGTTAGAAGTGATCAACCAACTATTTTTCATCATTATGGGAGTGTTGATAATGTTGACAAGTCTATCAAGACACATCACAAACCCAAATTCCCTTGTAGGATTTGTAAGGGTGACCACATTCTTAAGGATTTCTCTGGTATTTCCAAGGTTTAAGAAGTGTGGTCTAAGGGTCCTTAACCCATGTCGTTATCCACTGCAATTCATGTTGGTGAAAAAACATCAACTAGTTATAATCAGGTTGGAAGTAAGAAGGGTAAAGTCAAATTTACTTGCTTATTATGTAAGGAGATGCACCTCAATTACCTCTTCCCTCGTATGGATGAGGTTTCATATCTGTTGGAAAATATTACTGATGACCAAAAACAACTTATATCTCCCAACCCGCCATTGTTTGATGAACTGGTCAATCATGTCCCATCATCAGTTAATCTAATTGTTCAGGTGATCCATCTGATTCCATCATCATTTGAGTCGGTCAATCAAGTGATCGATTCATTTTCACTTTCGATCGATCCCACTCTCCCCTTGAAGAGTGGAGTTAAAGTGGGCAATACAATACTACCCTTGGTCGATCCCACTCTTACTTTGAAGAGTGAGGATGTTTCTCGGGTCTTTCTTGTTTCTATGGATTCTTCTGGACAAGGGGGCACTTCACTCGTTCCAATGGAACCTCCTCTGAGTAAATAGGCCATTCTTTTAGATTGGGGTGCACTGCCAGAATATCATCTCCCTTCCTAGATAAATTTACAAATCAATGTTCATGTTTGTGGTAGGGACGTTCCTCAGACTATTGTCGATGAAGGTGCATCAATTATCATTTTATCCTCAATTTCTTGGAAAGATTTAGGTTCTACTCCGCTTGTGCTGGTGACTCACAATATGTTGGATTTTAACAGAAGGGATAGTAAACCTTTAGGAATACTTCCTCAATTTCCTGTTACTTTGGGAGGCAAAATTATCTATATTGACGTGATGGTAGTGCATGAACCCTTGTACTTTAATTTTCTCCTCAAGAGAGACTATGTTTATTCTATGAAGGCTCTTGTGTCCACACTCTTTCGAATGATGTGTTTCCCTTACAATGGAAACATGGTGACCATAGAGAAAATTTCATTCCTTATCCTTCATATGAAAGTCAACCATATGAATTCCTTCAACAGTCCTTACATGCCTACGACATCTGCCTCGCCAGAGGTCAATTATGTGACAACCTGTCCAATGCATTCAACTCCGAATGAGAAGGAATATCTCGCTTGTTCTGATTTAGATTTGATATTTGACATGGTGATCTCTTCGATAAGGCTATTAGAGCCTGATATACCTACCCCTATCACGACCCTCGACATGTATTCCTTCGAGAGTGTGGTTTTTCCATTTGGTGAAGATCTCTTGGAAGCCATGACCAAGGTTTTTCCCTTGACATGTAATCCTTCTAGATCATTTTCCTCTTGGAATCCATGATCAAGTAGAGTTCTTTGAGCATAGTTTATTTGTTTATTTCAATCTCGTTAAAAAATTAAACTAGGTTTTAGCATAGTTTGTTTGTTGATTTCAGGCTCATTAAAAAATGAAACCCAACTTTGAGCATAGTTTATTTTTTATTTTCATGATCGTTAAAAAATGAAACCGAACTTTGAGCATAGTTTATTTGATGATTTCAATCTCATTAAAAAATGAAACCAAGTTCAAGAAGAGTTCCCATTTCTGTGTCAAGCTCGTTAAAAATGAAACAGAGAGACTCAAGCATAGTTTCTAGTTTAGGGCTTGTGTAAAAATGAAACCTACCTTAGAATTATCTTATCCTTCGGTAGTACCAGGTCATGAGAAAAGTTCTTTTCTTGTGTCAAGCTCGTTAAAAAATGAAACAAAAACCTCTCCCGCAAAGTCAAGCCTTTCACTAGATCTCATAACTTAACCTTCCTTCCATCCGGCTTTGTTTTTTGACCCCTTTTTCTCCATTTGGTAGAGAAATAGGTGACAACTTAAGAATTGATGGATGAAATTAAGCTTGGGGGAGTAGGTCTCCAGCCTATAGACATCATTCTATATAAAAGCTAGTAGCTTCCATCATGCAACTGGGGGAAAAGTACCAACTATCCATGGGCCTCGCTCGAAACCTTTGGACATTTCATTGGGAACTCCTTGGAGTCTCCTTTAATTTATTTTCAGACTCCCTAAACACAAAAATATTTCCGAGTGATCTTGCTTCCTTTCACGCTCATTAAAAATTTTGAAAGGGCATCTTTCGAGTGTAATTTGCTTGTCTCTGAGTCATGCCAATTCTATGTGTCGTCATACTTTTTCATCCATCTACGTGTGATATTATTGTCGTCACATTATGTTCTTTGTACTCGTCAAGTCAATGCTTCCAAGTCAATTGTCATGCTTCATGATGTTCAAGGGAAGTTTCATTTCAAACCATCCATCTGCAGTATTACTTGTTTCCATTTTCTATGTCAGTCCATTCTCATTCGATTCACCATATCACATCACTTTCCTGTGTTAGTTTCATGTCAATGATGGGGGATACATAAAGTCCCTCCTTCCATGAGTTTCTTCTTTTTCACTTCATAAAATTATCTAGGAATTAGACTTAGAAACCAGTTAGTACATTGGGAACTGCATGCCCCAATGGTAGGCCTCCTTGTTTATGACAATAGGTTTACATCATTGACCTATGATTGGATGATTCCACAGATTTTCAACCTTATCTCATTTATTCACATTCACTGGAATGTACTAGGGTACCTTGGGAGTCATTGACATCATTGGTGATTTCCATCGTACTTAATGGTTTACATCAATTACCGGTAATCAAGTGTTTTTTACCATGTTCAACATCAAATCATTTATTCACATGGATAGATTTTTACTGCATCAGGATCAAGATGAAGAACTTGGGTTGGGAATTCACTATGTTATGTGTTTTTCCCAGGTTGTGATGGAGATCATTTGAGCATGTAAAATATTTCAGTAAAATCGCCATGCCGACAATCTTACTAGTATATACATTGTATTGATATGTGGCTATGTTTTTCCATATCGTAGCTCCACTATGTATTTTTCATGGTTGTGATCAGTTCATGTCAAGGAGGAATGGATCCACATTGTATCACTGGAGGCCATATCCTTAGTATTTTCATGGATCCGTAGTGTATTGGTCGGCAGTCGTGCTTTGAGTCATATTGTATTCCGATCATAGGTATGCCTGCCTCAGAAATGGAAAATATATTAATATTGTTTGATGATTGTTTGTAGCTTCTGCTAGGTTCTCCCACTCCAACACCCTTGCATTGAATAATTTGTAAATTTTTTCAGCCATCATGTTCTCTTTTGACCTCAGACTTTAGGGGGAATTTGTTACACATCAAAATGTCACATTTGTGTTTCACACCCTAAGTGTCACAAGTGTCACAAAGTGATGTATGTACCTCAGTAAGAGTTGCATACACTGTTGCAAGTGTTGTGTGCACCTTCCTAAGTTTCAAATTCACATTTTTAAGTGTCTCCACCCCTTGAAGCCATGAAAATAGTTGTTCATGACCCCTAATTCATATTGGAGGAAGAAACCCATCATTTCTAGGTCAAAACACACCTTTTCCCTGGAAAACTTGACCTTTTTTTGGAATTTATGAAGGGTGGTGCCCCCCTGGCCATGTGTAGGGAGCATCGGTGCTACCCTTACCATGTATGGGGAGTGTCACTTTTGGAAAATGGTGCCATGTCTCTCACTCAAGGGGAGCACCATTCTAGTTGAGGGAAAAGGGGGATCATCCACCTTAATATATGGGCCATTTCTCTTGAGATGGGGTTGGCTATGTTTGACCCTCATGCTTTGGATTCACCTTAGGATCTTATCCAAACCTCAAGGAGACATATCCTCAACCATATCACTCATTTTCTCATGGTGGTTGTGTGTCTCAAGCCTATATATTGAGGGATTTCTAAGGTGAAGGGAGGAGGTAATCAGTCAAAGTATCATCATTTTGATCTTGGTATATTCGTGCAAGTGGTTGTATGAGGAGATATTGGAGAATTTTTTGTTGCATGAATTGTGGTATGTAAGTATTTTATTTTGGTTCTCATTGAATATACTTGGCCTATTTCCTTCAAGCTTGTGTATTCTTTCATATGCTTGTCTATTGTCGCTTCAATCTTCATAGATGAATTTGTTTTACCTAATAAACTAGAGTAGGAGATAGTCATTTCTATTTTCTTCCCATTGCAAGTATCAAGTTGCACCAAGGGGTTTGAAGATCAATCTCACGGATTGGAAGCAGTGAGGAAAAATTTGAAACAAGGTACATCATGCCCTTTCTCCCTCTCTCTTTCTGATTGGTTAAATTGAGTTCAAAGGGATGTTAGTGTCCATTTGTAGTGTTTTTGTCTTGGTATAGGGGTCTAGTAATCCAAGCAAGGTTTCATCTGTTTGCAGATGAAACATTTCGTAACACTAATTCCTTTCGTTTAGATCTACCAATCTACTTGAAAATGTATTCAGTGGTAAATGTTGAGAATTGGAAGCTTTATGAGTTTCTTATGATTATAGATGAAGATGAAAGTATTCAAGTTCCAACAATTGATGATTTTGATCAAGAGTATTTGGATGAGCTACATGAAGATTATATTCTTGACAGAAGAATCAGGACTTCACACCAAGGTGATGTGGAATATGCTCAAGTTGGTATTAAAGGGGTAAAACAAAGTAAAGAAAAATGGATGGAGATCAGAAGGGTGAGGGAAATATACTCTCATTTATTTGTTGAGTAATCAAAAAATTGTGTTGGTCCAAAAGGCTTCCAATGGGGAGGAATGATCCAAGAGGATCCGAGAATGCTCATACAGGTCCAAGAGGATTTGAGAATGATCATACAAGTCCAAGAGGATCCATAACGTCTAAAGAGGTCTAGAAAGGTTAAAAAACTATTAAAATTCAATTGTTCCAAATTCTTTCAAAAATCCCATCAATGTGTAGATCTCGATGATATCTTTCCAATGATGCAAAAATCACCTCAAACAGATTTTGTATGCAAAAGTTGTTGTTGGTCAAAGTTCAAGTCAATTAGGTCAAAGGTCAAAGTCAAAGGGGTCAAGGTGACACGTGTTACCATTGCAAGGATGACACATAGAAAAACCATACTGTACATATGGTGTTGACATTGCAACACCCCAATGTGCCACATGGTACATCGTACACTAAATAGGTAGGTGATGAGGCATGGCATACAATGACATGGCTATAGAGGTGGACCAATCATGTGATGACACGTAGCAGGGATAAGCCAATGAGAGTTTACCACTTGGAAAGATCCCATTGGCCATTAATTTTTTAAGTTTTTCAAAATGTTATGGAGCCCCAGATGATCAAACCCAAGTCTCTTGGAAAACAATCCAACAACTTCACCATTATACCTGGTGGTTAGTTCTTAACCATATATGAAAATGTATTTAAGTTCGTGTGAATGTTTGTGTGGTTGGAAAAAGGGTCGAGGGATAATCCCTCGACCCTTGTCTTATGTATATTCGATGTAATCATGACCGTAAACCCCACAGGGATAAACCATATGTAAAAACCTAGTATATATATATATAACAAAATCTTTGATGGGGGAAGGTTCACAGGTTTGAACCTGTGACCTTTCCCCGCATAATCCAACATTTTAACCATCATTCCATAACTCACAGTTTATTTTAACAAACCAACAACTTTATATTTAATGTTGACCATGTAATTTGGGCAGAAGCTTAGGGCCTGCACCCTATTTAATGGGTGCATAAACCGAGGATGGTGCAAAAATTTAATATGTAGAGTATGGTCTTGAAGTTCGTTCCAAGGGAAATAGGGCTTTGAGGCTACACTGTAAAGCATGCCAAGAAGTCCCTTGATGAAATTTTAAGAAATTTATACTCATTTTTCATGATTGTTCGTAAGGAATCCCATGGTTCACTCTATTCTTGGGTTTTAGCAACGCAAAAAAAGGTCATTGTAAAACACAAACATTTGAACATTAATAAAGAGGTATCTATTGGAAGTGAACTTGGAGACGTAGCCTAAATTGGGTGAACTCTATTATCAAACTTGTGGATGTGATATTATTATTGTTGTTCATTTTGTGCTCAATTATTTGTAAGTCTTTTTTTATTAAAGTGCATTTGGTGAGATAAGTATTTCTCATGTAAATTGAAAAACAATCAAGCGATCATTATTATTTTGAAGATCAAGTAGATGTTTATAAGTATTTACAAAAATAATCAACGTCTAAGGATTTTTCAGATCAATAAGGGTTTACCTTCCCTAAATTAGGATGCTCTATTTTGATTTGGTACTTAGCATATCCCTCTCTCATTTTTCCTCCATGTATCCCCACATTTTTGTCTCATGCATATCCTCGCTCCTTTGGTTGTGGTCTAATCCTGATTAAAGTAGGAATGAGAATGAATCCCTAGCTACTCTTAACATACCCACACCCCAATTGTACCCTTATCCATATTCTCACAATTTGTTTCAAAGTAAGAAAATAACCCTAACCATTTGATGCCATAACACTTGATTTCATGGTTCTCACCATACAATTAATTTAGGGGATTAGAATTCATTTTTTATCTGAACTCTCTATCATTCTCAAGCCAATGAATTTCATCACACTTCATGCCTATATTTTTGTTCCCATGAAACTATAATGTGGGTTATCCAATCCAAGTAGCATGATATTTTTCTACTCTAAAATGGACTTTTCAATAGTGAATGAACTCGCATGTATTGTTTGGCATGCTTTGCCTAGATTTTGAATATTTCATTAAGTAATGAATATGAAAGTATTTTGAATTCATCTCAAGAGATGCCCCTAAAATTTTGATGAAGAAACCAATAGGGAAATCATCGTGGAAACAATGATTGTGTATTTTATCATCTTAATAAATTGTGTTTCTATTAATATGGATGAGTTAAATGATTGTTGGGTCTAACTTCTTCTTCTTTTATTTCTTCGGTTGACCCAGGTTAAGATATGAATAGGTTTCCAACAAAACCCTCTAAAAATATCTACCCTCTTGGTAAACTAGAAGGCAACAAAACAAACAGAGTGCACTTCATAGTCTCACCCGAGATAGTTTTATGGGTGACTGCAATGCTGAGGTTCTTGTAGTCTAGGCATGAGTGGGGATCTGTGATTGTATTTCATCTTCTTCAGGCCTTAAATTGATTATTCAATCTATTATTCCTAGGATTCATTCATCTGTTAAGTCTATGCATGCAGTCTAATATATCTAACTTAAACATTCATTCATCTATTCATAAAATAACTACTGATAGAAGGTAAATATGCAAGAAATATCACAGATAACACATGGTTCACCATGGTTCACCCCCTCCTAGGCTACGTCCACAAAGATCTAGCTTCTCTGCTCTTTAATTAGGTTTGCTGAAAAATCTAGCACTGTGTGCATTACATATTTTTGCTTACAAGCATTGCTTCCTAAGGAGGGAGTATTGATCCAGGTGGATATCGATGGTTGCCTACCTTTTCCAAATGCCTCAAAACAGTTTTCTGGCAATTTTTGCAATTTACTATTTTTAGCAGGTTTTAACTTCTGGGGCCATTTTGAGGGCCCAAATGATGGTTTTTCATGATATAGGTTCTCAATGATATCCAAACGTATTATTGAGCCCCCAAAATGAATCTCCTCGACAATACCTTTCCAACAAGATATCACATGCCTAAAACAAAGATCGTATGCAAAAGTTACGACTTCGAGAAGTTGATGTACTCACTTACCCAAACGGGGCCCACATGACTTTTGGCGCTTCATCTCCTAGGGTTAGGTTTTTGGATGTATAGGGTTTTTGGCATTCCTGCTTATTGTAAAAATGCATTCAAATCCTCATTGTAATCATCTTCTTGGGAATGCGAGTAGCCGTCACATCTCTTCTCAGAGATAAGCTGCCACCATTCTAGCGAGTCTTTCACTCTGTATTTTTACAGTCTCTGTACATTTCTTTCATTAATAGAAATAGTGTATTACTGTATCTTTGTGTTTATGGTTTCATATCTGATATATTTATGTTATATTATTGGATATACGCGATATCTCTGTGCATTTATTTATTATATCTCCGCTCTCATTTCGTGTCGAAAATAATCTGAATCAGTGGTATAAGAGCAGGCTATTCTTGATCATTTTTTTTCAGTGCATGTCCCCGACGAGGTCCGAGTATAGAAAGTTGGGTCTCGAGCTTGCCTCTCTTGAAGACAATCACTCTCGCACACCCAAGAAACCCTCAATGGTGGAAGAAAAGAAAAACGACGGAGGAGACGATCCTATCAATCTGTTGCTTGAGCAAGCTCTCACGCGATAGAGGGACGAAATGATGGAGAATTTTTCCCACATCCTTCAATGCTTGCCGATAACAGCAGGTGCATCTTCATCAAGAGGCCACTTTGGAGGCACCTCGCCTTTCAAGGTACAAGTTAATTTTGATATTCCTGTATTATAAGGACAGATAGATGCAGAAGCCCTAGAAAAATGGTTAACTCTGCTAGAAGCTTATTTCTTTGTTCACAATTTTTCTGACAAAGAAAAGATAACCTTCGCACTCCTTAAAGCTCTCCCTCGTGTCAAAAATTGGTGGGAAACTTACTGGGAGAAAAGTTCCACAAAGGAGTATGGAATATACGAGGTCGATCCCACTTGGGATTTTTTTGTGGATGCGGTAAAGGAACAGTATTACCCTATTGGCAACTATGAGGACTAGTACATGAGATGGACCACACTACGAAAAGAGAGGGGCCAAGTAGTTTCAGATTTCACCAATACCATCCATACCTTGCACACCAAGATGGGTATAAAAGACTATGAGAGACATTTGGTTCTAAAATACCGTGGGGCTCTACACAGATACATCCATACTGAAATGGATTTTCTGGACATCTCATCACTCGGTGATGCTTATCGATATGTTGTTAAAATCAAGCAGGAATTTAAGCACCAGAACAAACGGGGGTTCAAGTCTACAAATCCGCAACCACCAAAGTATGAAAAAGACGGCCCTAACAAACAGTCTCCTGAAAATTAGTCCAAGACACAGGAAAAGAGGGGTCACAGAAAGACAAAGAACGACACTAGAAAATGGTGTGAGTTCCACAAAATCCCCTGACAACACCAATGAATGTCGCTCAAAACAATCATTGGTGGCCAAGATCAAAGACAAAGAGTCGAACACTGATTCAGAATCTGATTATGAAAATAATGGTAAAGGACAGATCATTGACGTGGACCCCACTGCTATTTCCGCAACCGCAACAATTCAACCAGAAGAACCAATAGATCCTGAAGAGGGGGAGCACATTTTTCATTCACAGATGTGGGTGAAGGGGACCCCGCTGCATTTTATTGTTGATAGCAGAAGCCAGAAGAACCTCATCTCAACAGAGGTTGTCAAACAATTGGGATTGTCGACAACACTACACCCACAACCATAAAACATCGGGTGACTTCGCCAAGGACGAGATCTTCGTGTCAGCCAAAAATGTTGATTTTCATATGACATCCAACCCTTAAAGGATGAGGTATTATGTGATGTTTCCCCACTGGATGTCTGTGATGTTCTCTTTGGCCAACCATATATGTGGAAGCGCCATGTTGTTCATGAGTCTTGACCCTGCAGTGTCATTGTTTCTCTGGGGGGTCATCTCTACAAAATACCAGGCGTAGTTCCAACTACTGTTCCACCTAAAAAGTACCGCAAGTTAGTGTCTCATATTGCAAAATTTAGCTTCTTCACAATCTGTTCAAAAGGAGAACAGAAGGACACTGCAACCACTACAGCCTCGCCCGAAGCACCTTCTATCAAATAGAATAAAGTCTACAAGGTTGTAGAAAAGAACAAAGATTCCTTCTGCACATCGTCCTATCATGTATCCCAACTTGTTGAGCGGCCTTATCGTCAACATGTTCATGACAAACTTCCACAAAGTGAGCAACGCAGCGTCTCCAACAAAGCAAGCAACTCACCAAGATGTTGATTCAACAAATGCTTTTCCCTCTCCATTGGGAACTCAATGCAATGGAGACCATTTATTCCTAAGGAGGGAGGATTAATCCAGGTGGATATCGGTGGCCACCTATCTTTTCTAAATGGCTCAAAACAGTTTTTTGACAATTTTGGCAATTTACTATTTTTAGCAGGTTTTAACTTCCGGGGCCATTTTGAGGGCCCAAATGAAGGTTTTTCGAGATAGAGATTCTAAATAATAGTTGACAACATTACTAATCCCCAAAAATGAATCTCCTCGACAATACCTTTCCAACAAGATATCACATGCCTAAAACAAAGATCGTATGCAAAAGTTACGACTCCGAGAAGTTGATGTACTCACTTACCCAAACGGGGCCCACATGACTTTTGGCGCTTCATCTCCTAGGGTTAGGTTTTTGGATGTATAGGGTTTTTGGCATTCCTGCTTATTGTAAAAATGCATTCAAATCCTCATTGTAATCATCTTCTTGGGAATGCGAGTAGCCGTCACATCTCTTCTCAGAGATAAGCTGCCACCATTCTAGCGAGTCTTTCACTCTGTATTTTTACAATCTCTGTACATTTATTTCATTAATAGAAATAGTGTATTACTGTATCTTTGTGTTTATGGTTTCATATCTGATATATTTATGTTATATTATTGGATATATGTGATATCTCTGTGCATTTATTTATTATATCTCCGCTCTCATTTCGTGTCGAAAATAATCCGAATCAGTGGTATAAGAGCAGGCTATTCTTGATCATTTTTTTTCAGTGCATGTCCCCGACGAGGTCCGAGTATAGAAATTTGGGTCTCAATCTTGCCTCTCTTGAAGACGATCGCTCTCGCACACCCAAGAAACCCTCAATGGTGGAAGAAAAGAAAAACGACGGAGGAGACGATCCTATCAATCTGTTGCTCGAGCAAGCTCTCACGCGACAGAGGGATGAAATGATGGAGATTTTTTCCCACATCCTTCAATGCTTGCCGATAACAACAGACACATATTCATCAAGCGACCACTTTGAAAGCACCTCAACTTTCAAGGTACAAGTTAATTTTGATACTCCTGTATTTGAAGGACAGATAGATGCAAAAGCCCTAGAAAAATGGTTAACTCTGCTAGAAGGTTATTTCTATGTTCACAAATTTTTCAACAAAGAAAAGATCACCTTCGCACTCCTTAAAGCTCTCCCTCATGTCAAACATTGGTGGGAAACTTACTGGGAGCAAAGTTCCATAGAGGAGTCTGGAATATACGAGGTCGATCCCACTTGATATTTTTTTGTGGATGTGGTAAAGGAACAATATTACCCTGTTGGAAACTATGAGGACCAGTACATGAGATGGACCACACTGCGGAAAGAGAGGGGCCAAGCAGTTCCGGAGTTCACCAATACCTTCCATAACTTGCGCACCAAGCTGGGTATCAAAGACACCGAGCGAAATTTAGTTATGAAATACCGTGGGGCTCTACATAGATACATCCAGACTGGAATGGATTTTCTGGACATCTCATCACTCGGTGCTCCTTATCGATATGCTATTAAAATCGAGTAGAAATTTAAGCACCAGAACAAATGGGAGTTCAGGTCTTAAAATCCGCAACAATCGAAGTATGACAAAGATGGCCCTAACAAACAGTCTCCTGAAAACTAGTCCAAGACACAGGAAAATAAGGGTAATGGGAAGACAAAGAAGGACACCAAAAAATGGTGTGAGTTCCACAAAATCCCCTGGCACAACACCAATGAATGTCGCTCAAAACAATGTCGTTGGTGGCCGAGATCAAAGACAAAGAGTCGAACCCTGATTCAGAATTTGATTCTGAAAATAATGGTAAAGGACAGATCATTGACGCAGTCCCCACTACTATTGTCGCAACCACAATAATTCAACCAAAATAACCAACAGATCCTAAAGAGGGGGAGTGCCTTTTTCATTCACAGATGTAGGTGAAGGGGATCCCGCTGTATTTTATTGTTGATAGCGAAAGCCATAAGAACCTCATCTCAACAGAGGTCATCAAACAGTTGGGATTGTCGACAACACCACACCCACAACCATACAACATTGGGTGGTTTCACCAAGGACGAGATCTCCGTGTCAGCCAACAATGTCAATTGTCATACGACATCCAACCCTTCAAGGATGAGGTATTATGTGATGTTTCCCCACTAGATGTCTGTGATGTTCTCTTGGGAAAACCATATATGTGGAAGCACCATGTTGTTTATGAGTCTCGACTCGCAATGTCATTCTTTCTTTGGGGGGTCATCTTTAAAAAATGCCAGAGGTAGTTCCAAATACCGTTCCACTTAAAAATTTCCGCAAGGTAGTATCTCATACTACAAAATTTAGCTTCTTCACAATTAGTTCAAAATGATAACAGAAAGACACTGCAACCACTACAACCTTGCCCCAAGCACCTTCTATCAAACAAAAGCAAGTCGACAAGGCTGCAGCAAAGTGCAAAGATTCCTTCTGCACATCGTCCTCTCATGTAGCCCAACTTGTTGAGTGGCCTCATCCTCAACAGTTTCATGAAAAACTTCCACAAACTGAGCAACGTGACATCTCCAGCAAGGCAAGCAACTCACCAAGATGAAGATTCAACAAACACTTTTCCCTCTCCCCCAGGAACTCAACGCAATGGAGACCATTGCTTCCTAAGGAGGGAGGATTTATCCAGGTGGATATCGGATAGCCGAAGGCATTATTGAGCCCTCAAAATGAATCTCCTTGATGATACCTTTCCAACGAGCTATCACATGCATAAAACGTAGATCGTATGCAAATGTTACGACCCCGGGAAGTTGATGTACTCACTTACCCAAACGGGGCGCACATGACTTTTGGCGCTTCATCTCCTAGGGATAGGTTTTTGGATGTCTAGGGTTTTTGGCATTCCTTCTTACTGTAAAAAGGCCTTCAGAGCCTCATTGTAAACATCTTCTTGCAAATGCAAGTAGCCGTTCTCAGAGATAAGCTTCCACCATTCTAGGGAGTCTTTCACTCTATATTTTTATAGTCTCTGTACATTTCTTTCATTAATAGAAATCATGTATTATTGTATCTATGTGTTTATGGTTGCATCTATGATATATTTACGTTATATTATTGGATATACGCGATATCTCTTTGCATTTATTTATTATATCTCCCCTCTCATTTCGTGCCAAAAATAATCCGGATCAGTGGTATCAGAGTAGGTTGTTCTTGATCGTGTGTTTTCAGTGCATGTCCCTGACGAGGTCCAAGTATATAAAGTTGGGTCTCGAGCTTATCTCTCTTGAATACAATCCCTCTCGAACACCAAAGAAACCCTCAATGGTGGATGAAAATAAAAACGATGGAGGAAACGATCCTATCAATCTATTGCTTGAGCAATCTCTCACGTGACAGAGGGACGAAATGATAGAGAATTTTTCCCACATCCTTTAACATCTGCCAATAATAGCAGGCGCATCTTGATCAAGCGACCACTTTGGAGGCACCTCTCCTTTCAAGGTACAAGTTAATTTTGATATTTTTGTATTTGAAGGACATATAGATGCAGAATCCCTAGAAAAATGGTTAACTCTACTAGAAGGTTATTTCTCTGTTCACAATTTTTTCGACAAAGAAAGGATCACCTTCTCACTCCTTAAAGCTCTCCCTCATGTCAAACATTGGTGGGAAAATTACTAGGATCAAAGTTCCACAGAGGAGTCTGGAATATACAGAGCCGATCCCACTTGGGATTTTTTTGTCTATGAGGTAAAGCAACAGTATTACCCTGTTGGCAACTATGAGGACCAATACATGAGATGGACCACACTACGGAAAGAGAGGGTCCAAGAAGTTCCGTAGTTCACCAATACCTTCCATACCTTGCACACCAAGCTGGGTATCAAAGACTACGAGCGACATTTGGTTTTGAAATACCATGGGGCTCTACACAGATACATCCAGACTGAAATGGATTTTCTGGACATCTCATCACTCGGTGTTTCTTATCGATATGTTGTTAAAATTGAGAATACATTTAAGCACTAGAACAAATGGGATTTCGGGTCTGCAAATCCACAACAACTGAAGTATGACAAAGATGACCCTAACAAACAGTCTCCCGAAAACTAGTGCAAGACACAGGAAAAGAAGGGTCATGGGAAGACAAAGAAGGACACCAGAAAATGGTGTGAGTTCCACAAAATCCCCTGGCACAAAACCGATGAATGTCGCTCAAAAAATTCATTGGTGGCTGAGATCAAAGACAAAGATCCGAACCTTGATTCAGAATCTGATTCTAAAAATAATGGTAAAGGACAGATCATTGACGCGGACCCCACTACTATTGTCGTGACCGCAACAATTCAACCAGAAGAACCAACAGATCCTGAAGAAGGGGAGAACTTTTTTCATTCACATATGTGGGTGAAGGGGACCCCACTGCATTTTATTGTTGATAGCGGAAGCCAGAAGAACCTCATCTCGACATAGGTCGTCAAATAGTTGGTATTGTTGAAAACACCACACCCGCAACCATACAACATCAGGTAGCTTTGCTAAGGACGAGATCTTCGTGTCAGCCAACAATGTTGATTGTCATACAACATCCAACCCTTCAAGGATGAGGTATTGTGTGATGTTTCCCCACTGAATGTCTGTGATGTTCTCTTGCACCAACCATATATGTGGAAGCATCATGTTGTTTATGAGTCTCAACCCCGCAGTGTCAATGTTTCTCTTGGGGGTCATCTCTACAGAATACCATAGGTAGTTCCAACTACCATTCCACCTAAAAAGTGTCGCAAGGTAGTATCTCATACTGCAAAATTTAGCTTCTTCACAATCTGTTCAAAAGGAGAACAAAATGACACTGCAACCACTACAGCCTTGCCCCAAGCACCTTCTATCAAGAAGAAGCAAGTCGACAAGGTTGTAGAAGAGCGCAAAGATTCCTTATGTACATAATCCTCTCATTTATCTCTACTTGTTGAGCGGCCTCATCCTCAACATGTTCATGACAAACTTCCACAAACTGAGCAGTGCGGCGTCTCCAACAAGGCAAGCAACTCACCAAGATGCAGATTCAACAAACGCTTTTCCCTCTCCCCCAGGAAATCAACGCAATGGAGACAATTGCTTCCTAAGGAGGGAGGATTGATCCATATGGATATTGGTGGTCGCCTAGCTTTTCCAAATGGCCTAAAATAGTTTTTTGGCAATTTTGGCAATTTACTATTTTTAGCAGGTTTTAAATTCTGGGGCCATTTTGAGGGCTCAAATAATGATTTTTCATGATTGAGGTTCTAAATTATATCCAAAGGAATGATTTATCCCCAAAAATTAATCTCCTCGACAATACCTTTCCAACGAGCTATCACACACCTAAAATGGAGATCGTATGCAAACGTTACGACCCCGGGAAGTTGATGTACTCACATACCCAAATGGAACCCACATGACTAGGGTTAGGTTTTTGGATTTCTAGGTTTTTTGGAATTCCTTCTTATTGTAAAAATTCCTTCAGAGCCTCATTGTAAACATCTTCTTGTGAATGCGAGTAGCCGTCACATCTCTTCTCAGAGATAAGCTGCCACCATTCTAGTGAGTCTTTCACTCTGTATTTTTACAGTCTCTATACATTTCTTTCATTAATAGAAATCATGTATTACTGTATATATGTGTTTATGGTTGCATCTATGATATATTTAGGTTATATTATTGGATATATGCAATATCTTTGTGCATTTATTTATTATATCTCCACTCTCATTTTGTGCTGAAAATAATTTGGATCAGTGGTCTCAGAGCAAGCTATTCTTGATCATTTTTTTCAGTGCATGTCCCCGACGAGGTCCGAGTATAGAAAGTTCGGTCTCAAGCTTGTATCTCTTGAAGAAAATCTCTCTCGTACACCCAAGAAACCCTCAATGGTAGAAGAAAAGAAAAATGATGGAGCAAATGATCCTATCAATCTGTTGCTTGAGCAAGCTCTCACACGACAGAGGGACGAAATGATGGAGAATTTTTCCCACATCCTTTAATGCCCGCCGATAACAGTAGGAACATCTTCATCAAGTGACCACTTTGGAGGCACCTTGCCCTTAAAGGTACAATTTAATTTTTATATTCCTATATTGGAAGGACAGATAGATGCAGAAGCCCTAGAAAAATGGTTAACTCTGCTAGAAGGTTATTTCTCTGTTCACAATTTTTCGACAAAGAAACGATCACCTTCACACTCCTTAAAGCTCTCCCTCATGTCAAACATTGGTTGGAAACTTACTGGGATAAAATTTCCACAGAGGAGTCTGGAATATACGGGGTCGATCCCACTTGGGATTTTTTCTGGATGTGGTAAAGGAACAATATTACCATGTTGGAAACTATGAGGACCAGTACATGAGATGGACCACACTACGGCAAGAAAGGGGCCAAGCAGTTCAGGAGTTCATCAATACCTTCCATACCTTATGCACCAAGCTGGGTATCAAAGACTCCAGGTGACATTTGGTTCTGAAATACCGTGGAGCTCTACACAGATACATCCAGACTGAAATGGATTTTCTTGACATCTCATCACTTGTTGTTGCTTATCGATATGTTGTTAAAATCGAGCATAAATTTAAGCACCAGAACAAACGGGAGTTCGGGTCTGCAAATCCACAACAACTGAAGTATGAAAACGACGGCCCTAACAAACAATCTACCAAACACCAGTCCAAGAAACAGGAAAAGAAGGGTCACGGGAAGACAAAGAAGGACAACGGAAAATGGTGCGAGTTCTACAAAATCCCCTGGCACAACGTCGATGAATGTCACTCAAAATAGTCATTGGTGGTCGAGATCAAAGACAAACAGCCAAACCCTGATTCAGAATCTGACTCTGAAAATAATATTAAAGGACAGATCATTGACGTGGACCACACTGTTATTATCGTGACCGCAACAATTCAACCAGAAGAACCAACAGATCCTAAAGAGGGAGAGCACCTTTTTCAATCACAGATGTGGGTGAATGGGACCCGACTGCATTTTATTGTTGATAGCGGAAGCCAGAATAATCTCATCTCAACAGAGGTCATCAAACAATTAGGATTGTCGACAACACCACACCCAAAGCCATACAACATCGGGTGGCTTCGCCAAGGACGCGATCTTCATGTCAGCCAACAATGTCGATTGTCATACGACATCCAACCCTTCAAGGATGAGGTATTATGTGATGTTTCCCCACTGGATGTCTGTGATGTTCCCTTGGGCCAACCATATATGTGGAAGCGCCATGTTGTTTATGAGTCTCAACCCCATAGTGTCATTGTTTCTCTGGGGGGGTCATCTCTACATAATACCAGAGTTAGTTCCAACTACTGTTCCACCTAAAAAGTGTCGCAAGGTAGTATCTCATACTACAAAATTTAGCTTCTTCACAATCTGTTCAAAAGGAGAATAGAAGGACACTACAACCACTATAGCCTCGCCCCAAGCACCTTCTATCAAACAGAAGCAAGTCAACAAGGTTGCAACAAAGTGAAAAGATTCCTTCTGCACATATTCCTCTCATGTAGCTTGATATTTTGAGCGGCCTCATCCTCAACAGGTTCGTGACAAAATTCCACAAACTGAGCAGCGCGACGTCTCCAGCAAGGCAAGCAACTCACCAATATGCAGATTCAACAAACGATTTTCCCTCTCCCCTTGGAACTCAACTTAATGGAGACCATTGCTTCCTAAGGAGGGCGGATTGATCTAGGTGAATATCAGTGGCCACCTACCTTTTCCAAATGGCTCAAAACACTTTTCTGGCAATTTTGGCCATTTAATATTTTTAGGAGGTTTTAACTTCCTAGGCCATTTTGAGGGCCCAAATGAAGGTTTTTTGAGATTGAGGTTCTCATTGATATCTAAAGTCATGTTTGAGCCCAAAAAATGAATCTCCTCAACGATACCTTTCCAAAGAGCCATGACACGCCTAAAATGGAGATCGTATGCAAAAGTTACGACCCTGGGAATTTGATGTACTCACTTACCCAAATGGGGCCCACATGACTTTTGGCGCTTCATCTCCTAGGGTTAGGTTTTTGGATGTCTAGGAATTTTGGCATTCCTGCTTATTTTAAAAAGACCTTTAGAGCCTCATTGTAATCATCTTCTTGCAAATGTGAGTAGCCGTCATATCTCTTCTCAGATATATGTTGCCACCATTCTAGCGAATCTTTCACTCTGTAATTTTGCAGTCTCTGTACATTTCTTTCATTAATAGAAATCGTGTATTACTGTATCTCTGTGTGTATGGTTTCATATATGATATATTTATTTTATATTATTGGATATATGCGATATCGTTGTGCATTTATTTATTATATATTCACTCTCATTTTGTGCTGAAAATAATCTGGATTAGTGGTATTAGAGCAGGCTATTCTTGATCATTTTTTTGAGTGTATGTCTCCGATGAGGTTTGAGTATAGCAAGTTGGGTCTCGAGCTTGTCTCTTTTGAATACAATCTCTCTCGCACTCCCAAGAAACCATCAATGGCGGAAGAAAAGAAAAACGACGGAGTAGAGGATCTTATCAATCTGTTGCTTTAGCAATCTCTCACGCGACAGAGGGACGAAATGATGGAGAATTTTTCCCACATCCTTCAATGCCTATTGATAACAATAGGCACATCTTCATCAAGTGGACACTTTGGAGGCACCTCGCCTTTCAAGTTACAAGTTAATTTTGATATTTTTGTATTTGAAGGACAGATAGATGCAGAAGCCCTAGAAAAATTGTTAACTTGGCTAGAAGGTTATTTCTCTGTTCACAATTTTTCTGACAAAGAAAAGATCACCTTCGCACTCCTTAAATCTCTCCCTCGTGTCAAACATTGGTGGGAAACTTACTAGGATCAAATTTCCACAGAGGAGTCTGGAATACGGGGCCGATCCCACTTGGGATTTTTTTGTGGATGCGGTAAAGGAACAATATTACCCTATTGGCAACTATGAGGAGCAGTACATGAGATGGACCACACTGCGGCAAGAGAGGGGATAATAAATTCCAGAGTTCACAAATAACTTCAATACCTTGTGCACCAAGATGGGTATCAAAGACTCCAAGCAACATTTGGTTTGGAAGTACCGTGGGGCTCTACACAGATACATCCAGACTGAAATGGATTTTCTGGAGATCTAATCACTCGGTGTTTCTTATCGATATGTTGTTAAAATCGAGCAGAAATTTAAGCACCAGAACAAATGGGAGTTCGGGTCTGAAAATACGCAACAACCGAAGTATGACAAAGACGGCCCCAACAAACAGTCTCCTGAAAAATAGTCCAAGACACAGGAAAAGAAGGGTCATGGGAAGACAAAGAAGGACACCGAAAAATGGTGCAAGTTCCACAAAAGACCCTAGCACAACACCGATGAATGTCGCTCAAAACAGTCATTGGTGGCCGAGATCAAAGACAAAGTGTCGAACCCTGATTCATAATCTGATTCTGAAAATAAAGGTAAAGGACAGATCATTGACGCAGACCCCACTTCTATTGTTGTGATTGCAGCAATTCAACCAGAAAAACCAACAGATCCTGAAGAGGGGGAGAACATTTTTCATTCACAGATGTGGGTGAAGGGGACCTCGCTGCATTTTATTGTTGATAGTAGAAGCTAGAAGAAGCTCACCTCAAAAGAGGTCGTCAAACAGTTGGGATTGTCGACAACACCACACCCGCAACCATACAACATTGGGTGGCTTCACCAAGGACGAGATATCTGTGTCAACCAACAATGTCAATAGTCATACGACATCCAACCCTTCAAGGATGAGGTATTATGTGATGTTTCCCCACTGGATGTCTGTGATGTTCTCTTGGTCCAACCATATATGTGGAAGCACCATGTTGTTTATGAGCTCGACCCCATAGTGTCATTGTTTCTCTGGGGGGTCATATCTACAGAATACTAGAGGTAGTTCCAAATATTGTTCCACCTAAAAAGTGTCGCAAGGCAGTATCTCATACTGCAAAATTGAGCTTCTTCACAATCTATTCAAAAGGAGAACAGAAGGACACTGCAACCACTACAGCCTCGCCCCAAGCACCTTTTATCAAACAGAGGCAAGTCGACAAGGTTGTAGAAAATAACAAATATTACTTCTGCACATTATCCTCTCAAGTATCCCGACTTGTTTAGCGACCTCATCCTCAACAGGTTCATGACAAACTTCCACAAACTGAGCAGTGCAGCGTCTCCAGCAAGGCAAGCAACTCACCAAAATGCAGATTCAACAAACGCTTTTCCCTCTCCCCCAGGAACACAACGCAATGGAGACCATTGCTTCCTAAGGAGGGAGGATTGATCTAGGTGGATATCGGTGATCGCCTACCTTTTCCAAATGGGTCAAATCATTTTTCTGACAATTTTGGCAATTTACTATTTTTAGTAGGTTTTAACTTCTAAGACCATTTTGGGGGCCCAAATGAAGTTTTTTCGAGATCGAGGTTCTCAATGATAGTTGAAGGCATGATTGAAGCCCCAAAATGAATTTACTCGGTGATACCTTTCGAACGAGCTATCACACGCCTAAAATGGAGATCATATGAAAACGTTACGACCCCGGGAAGTTGATGTACTCACTTACCCAAATAGAGCCCACATGACTTTTGGCGCTTCATTTCCTAGGGTTAGGTTTTTGGATATCTAGGGTTTTTGACATTCCTACTTATTGTAAAAAGGCCTTCAGAGCCTCATTGTAATCATCTTCTTTTGAATGCGAGTAGCCATCACATCTCTTCTTAGAGATAAGCTCCCACCATTCTAGCGAGTCTTTCACTCTATATTTTTACAGTCTCTATACATTTCTTTCATTAATAGAAATCATGTATTACTGTATCTCTGTGTTTATGGTTTCATATCTGATATATTTATGTTATATTATTGGATATACATGATATCTCTGTGCATTTATTTATTGTATCTCCACTCTCATTTCGTGTCGAAAATAATCCGTTTCAGTGGTATCAGAGCAGGCTATTCTTGATCGTTTGTTTTTCAGTGCATGTCCCCGACGAGGTCCGAGTATAGCAAGTTGGGTCTCGAGCTTGAATCTCTTGAATAAAATCTGTCTCACACACCCAAGAAACCCTCAATGGCGGAAGAAAAGAAAAACGATGGAGTAGACGATCCTATCAATGTGTTGCTTGAACAAGCTCTCACGCGACAGAGGGACGAAATGATGGAGAATTTTTCCCACATCCTTCAATGTATGCCGATAACAATGGGCACATATTCATCAAGCAGCCACTTTGGAGGAACAATTCCTTTCAAGATACAAGTTAATTTTGATATTCCTGTATTTAAAGGACAAATAGATGCAGAAGCCCTAGAAAAATGGTTAACTCTGCTAGAAGGCTATTTCTCTGTTCACAATTTTTTCGACAAACAAAATATCACCTTCGCACTCCTTAAATCTCTCCCTCATGTCAAACATTGGTGGGAAACTTACTGAGAGAAAAGTTCCATAGAGGAGTCTGTAATATACGGGGCCGATCCCACTTGGGATGTTTTTGTGGATGCGGTAAAGGAACAGTATTACCCTGTTGGAAACTATGAGGACCAGTACATGAGATGGAACACACTGCGGCAAGAGAGGGGCCAAGCAGTTCTAAATTTCACCAATAACTTCCATACCTTGCACACCAATTTGGGTATCAAAGACTCTGAGAAACATTTGGTTCTAAAATACCGTGGGGCTCTACATAGATACATCCAGACTGAAATGGATTTTCTGGACATCTCATCACTCGGTGTTTCTTATTGATATGTTGTTAAAATCGAGTAGAAATTTAAGCACCAGAACAAACGGGAGTTCGGGTCTGCAAATCCACAACAACCAAAGTATGAAAAATATGGCGCTAACAAACAGTCTCTCGAAAACTAGTCCAAGATAAAGGAAAAGAAGGGTCATGGGAAGACAAAGAAGGACACTGAAAAATAGTGTGAGTTCCACAAAAACCCCTGGAACAACACCGATGAAAGTCGCTCAAAATAGTCAATGGTGGCCGAGATCAAAGACAAAGAGCCGAACCCTGATTCAGAATCTGATTCTCAAAATAATGGTAAAGGACAGATCATTGATGCGGACCCCACTACTATTCTCGCGATTGCAACAATTCAACCAAAAGAACCAATAGATCCTAAAGAGGGGGAGCAACTTTTTCATTCACAGATGTGGGTGAAGGGGACCCCACTGCATTTTATTGTTGATAGCAGAAGTCAGAAGAACCTCATCTCAACAGAGGTTGTCAAATAGTTGGGATTGTCGACAACACCACAGTGCACACCCGTAGCCATACAACATCGGGTGGCTTCGCCAAGGACGAGATCTCTGTGTCAACCAACAATGTCGATTGTCATACGACATACAACCCTTCAAGGATGATGTATTATGTGATGTTTCCCCACTGGATTTTTGTGATGTTCTCTTGGGCCAACCATATATGTGGAAGCACCATGTTGTTTATGAGTCTCGACCCCGCAGTGTCATTGTTTCTCTGGAGGGTCATCTCTACAGAATACCAGAGGTAGTTCCAACTGCAGTTCCATCTAAAAAGTGTCGCAAGGTAGTATCTCATACTGCAAAATTTAGCTTTGTCACAATCTGTTCAAAAGGAGAACAGAAGGACACTGCAACCACTACAGCTTCGCCCCAAGCACCTTCTATCAAACAGAAGCAAGTCGAGAAGGTTGCAACAAAGCACAAAGATTCCTTCTGCACATCGTCCTCTCATGTAGCCTGACCTATTGAGCGGCCTCATCCTCAATAGGTTTGTGACAATATTCAACATACTGAGAAGCGTGGTGTCTCCAGTAAGGAAATCAACTCACTAAGATGCAGATTCAACAAACGCTTTTCCCTCTCCCCCGAGAACTCAACGCAATGGAGACCATTTCTTCGTAAGGAGGGAGGATTGATCCAGGTGGATATCGGTGGCTTCCTACCTTCTCCAAATGGCTCCAAACAATTTTCTATCAATTTTGGCAATTTACTATTTTTAGCAGGTTTTAACTTCCGGGGCCATTTTTAGAGCCCAAATGAAGGTTTTTCGATATAGTGGTTCTCTATAATAATTGAAAGATTTATTGATCCCCCAAAATAAATCTCCTTGATTATACCTTTCCAACGAGCTATCACACGCCTAAAACGAAGATCGTATGCAAAAGTGACGACTCTGGGAAGTTAATGTACTCACTTACCCAAACGGGGCCCACGTGAATTTTGGTGCTTCATCTCCTAGGGTTAGGTTTTTGGATGTCTAGGGTTTTGGGAATTCCTTCTTAATGTAAAAAGGCCTTCAGAGACTCATTGTAATCATCTTCTTGCGAGTGTGAGTAGCCGTCACATCTCTTCTCCGAGATAAGATGCCACCATTCTAGCGAGTCTTTCACTCTGTATTTTTACAATCTCTATATAATTATTTCATTAATAGAAATCATGTATTACTATATCTCTGTGTTTATGGTTGCATCTGTAATATATTTTTGTTATATTATTGGATATACGCGATATCTCTGTGCATTTATTTATTATATCTCCTCTCTCATTTCGTGCCGAAAATAATCCAGATCAGTGGTATCAGAGGAGGCTATTCTTGATTGTTTTTTTTCAGTGCATGTCTGTTATCGGAATAATCGGTAGGTGCGGACACTAACTGATCTCCCTAGATCCACCTGGATCTAGAACAAAACAGGACAGAACATGACTATTTTCCTAATTTTTGACCATTGAATCAACTAGTAGGAAGGAATAAGTAACATACCTTTATATCGCTTCCTAGGGTCTCTGTTGCTCTAGCTTCTCTATGATGCTCTCGTGAATTCAAGACCAAGACAACACAAACCAACCAAAGTGAAGATGGAAAAATATATTTAACAGTCAACCTATGTGTATGATCAAGGAATTACACAATAAAGTGAGATTAGCTTTATGGGAAAGGGACATGCCACTGTATCATATTAATGGAAAGTAAAGATTACAACCCGATCTTTGATGTCGAAACTTCCTTTCAATGGCTCTTGGATCCAACACACACACTTTCTCAATCCTTGTATGAAGAAGATCAGATCCTCTTGGTAGACCTGCTAAGGTCTCCAAGTTGTTGTTAAGGCTAAGTCCTTCACACAATTCTTTTCACCAATTCTCCAACGAATCTTGCTTAACCTTTTCCATGAAAGTTCCCTCAATATATAGGAGAGGATGAATTAGTTACTTGGATAAGAATGATCCCACAATATTTGGGAATCCAGTACAAGGATAACCATTTCGAATGCCAACTCATCCTTCTAGAATATTCCCTTCTAGAAACATCAAGAATTCATCTTTTTCCATGCTTTAGGAAGAGTTCGCACCCTAGCTATTCAACACAGTGTGAGAAGTTCACACCCTGGCTTAAGCCAGCCTGCGAGAATTAGGCATTCTCGCACTCAAATGTATTAGCAGCCTACGAACCTTCTCCAAAAATAAGTTTTCTGGGAAGAGATGAAAGTAACTTTTCTCAGGAGAAAGTTCTTATGAAGACCCTAAGTACACCATCATCAATACATCATCATGATGACCAAAATCATGGGTAACAGAATTCCCCCCAAAGTATGAGGTTGGAACTAGTGACAGCCAAAATACTTTGTAAGCTGTATGTGTGTGTCAGAAACCAAGAGCACACCTAATCGGAAACCTGTGAACAACCAAGCATCTGCAGAATATAATATATATTAATTCTGAGGTAGGCATTCCCGTACTCAGATCATAGATTGATGACATTCTAGACATGGGTCATGGCCACCAATCATACACTATGGATCCATGCCGTCAAAAAATAGCATAGCCACCAGAAATACACTGTGGATCTATGTGAAAAATTCAAATTGAGACGACATAGCCACGAGACATACACAGTGGATATATGTGTCACAGATTATACATATTCCATCACAACCTAGACAAAAGAGATGATATCCAGGGTCTTCAATTTCATCGCCCAAAGTACGAATCTGACCATGTGATTACATGTGTTGAAGTCAGACATGGTAGAAACCACTTGATTACCAGTCATTGATGAAACCGTTAACAAGTGCGAGGGAAATCACCATTGATGTCAATGACTCCCAAGGTAAATTAGTACAATCCATTGAGTGTGAATGGATGAGTTGAAGTCGAACATTCGACGAAATCTTTTGATCAGGGGTCAATGATGTAAACCCATTGTCGAAAGCAAGGAAACCTGCCATTGAGCCATGCAAGCTCCAAGGTACCAAAGAATTTCTAAGTCTTGATTCCGGATAATGAGATGAAGTCGACGGAACAAAACTCGTCACAGGAGGGCCTTGATGTATCCCCCATCAATGGCACGAAATGAGTAATAGATTTTGAAGGTGAAACAGAGTATGATTTAAATTGAACTGGACACAGGGAAGGCCGACACGGAGAGAATGGATAACTGCAGATGGTCGACTTAATATAGGTTTCAGATGGACTTATCTTGAACATATGAACGACACGACCAATGATTTGGCAGCATTGACTCAACGACGACACAGGGAATGACCTTGTAGCAAATCGAATGAGAGACAAATGGATTTCCCAAACCGGATTCAAATGTAATGAATAGTGGGTGTCATGTTCAAGAGTGACACTTACTTCTAATCAATACGAAGATGAAAACATATCCCTTTCCCAAATTTTTCCCCCACCATTTCTGGCGAGTACCTCTTTATTTTTACGCAATCTTAAGCAGGATAACATATGCTTGTTGATATAAGCTCATCCTTCAGACGAGTCCTTCGGAGTATGTTTAACAGACCCTGAGAAGGATTGGTTTGGTCCCATTATGGGTCTGTCGATGTTTGTTTAACGAGTCCAGAGATAGAAAACTCGAAGGTTTTTCATGATTATAGAGTCTGGAAAAACACTTAAAAGAGAACTCTCTTAGTTCCTTTTTCGTAAAATAGTCTGGATGAGACCGAAAAAGAGATAAATTATCGCTCACCAGACGCTTACCTCAGATACTTTATCGAGCGTGAAAATAGTAAGGTCTCTCGGCTATCTTTTCATGTTTAGAGAGTCTGAAAAGAGCTTAAAGAGGACTCCAGGGGGGTTCCTTTTTCATATAATCTTGTTGAGCCCGAAAAAGTGATAAAAGTATGATTGATCGCGTTCTCATGTATTTTCGAGTGCAAGAACGGACAAAGACCACGCTCGAGGTTTTATACAAAAACCCTAAAAAAAAAAAAAACACGCTATGACAAAGAAAAATAGATGTCTGTATCGCTGTATTTGACCATCAAAAGCATCACTCCTGCAAAAGTTACACTCAACTTGACATTAGGGATTAGGGTTTAATAGATAAATAATCATAAAAAACCAAATGACATAGTAAAAGTAAATAAAAATGAGTAAATACTCTTTTTACCACATCATTTTTACCTTTCCACTATTTGAGCTCAAAAAACCCCTCTTTTACCCTCAAAGTTCGACGTCATATTGCGGGAGCTACGAGAGACCATTCATCAAGCCGTCAGCGACAGTGAGGTAGGCTCTTTTTCCTTAGCACTTTCATGGTTTAATTTTGCAATTTCATTGGTTAAAATTTCATTTTTGGGTTGATTTTGCAAGCCCTACTTGTGCGCTGCCATTGTCGCAGGCAGGCTACATGGGACCTGCGAGAATGGGGTATTCTCGCAGGTGAGCCTAAGGCATCCTGCGAGGTTCTCGCACTGTGCACACAGGGCACCTGCGAGAACCGCAAAGCTCAAATTTTTTAAAAAACATTTAGCCAATGAACAAGAACCAAATCATGAAAAAAGTTGCTAATCTTCTTTTTGTGTTCCTTATGCAGGTAATTGGCCATCAAAATGGTGCTTGAATGGCGCAAAAGGGAGCATGAAGAAGACAATGAAATGGCCAAAAATCATCCACCTACTATAGCTGCTTTGAGAGACTGTGGACTCCTGAAGTACTTTCGCATCCCGGGCATGAGGGCCCAAGTCAGACTATTAGAGTATCTGGTGCGTATGTGGGACCCTGATCAATAGGTATTTCATGTGGGGGTCCACACACTGTCCTTAGACATTGAGGACATTTACATTTTGACTGGATTGTCCCGGTGGGGGTACTATGTGAGCCTGATTGGTAGCAGAGGCGGTGGGCTCCAGATGAGTGAGTACTGCCATTTACACTGCGTTCCCGAGGCTGAGAGAAAGAAACGAAAAGTAGCTATTTGGGGGGTATGAGATTTGACCCTCCATACTATCCTATTCACTATATCTCGAATGGTTGGGATTTCTGCTCCTCACATGGCGTTACAGAGTTACTTCCAGTATGTTATTGAGTGTACTGAACCTCAGGTGTTCAACTGGGCAGATGCAATGATTCGTAGCGTAAAAAGACAATTGACCAAATGCAGATGAGGCAACCTAAAGAAATTTGGGTACAGATCTTTGCTGGTATCCTTCTTCCTTGAGCGAGTCCCATTACTGAGGCTGGAAGTTGAGTGGAATATACTGGCTCCCAGGGATCCTAATATACTGAGATGGTGTCATCTTATGGCCCAGCATGTGGCTGGACCGATCATCAAGTATGATGATACTTTCTTTGACTGGATTCAACCAAAGTTGTTGATGGTTGACGACTATGCTTATGCCGGGTTGGATTTTCGAGGAGATCTAGATTTAGTACTACCAGAGGATGCTCAATGGGGGGACCTTGGTAAGAAGTACACCCATTTTTCTCTTTTTAAATGTTTTGTGAATTTTTATCATATTCAAATGTTTTTGTTTTATATGTTCGTCCAAATACTAATACAAAATCGTTTGTTGATGTCACAGATGTTGGACCTTACATACCTCTTGGTACTTCTCCCATTCAACGGAGAGGAGAGGTAGCGACAGTGCCACAATATGCTGAGGATTATCAAGTGGTGGAACAAAATATGGAGGGCTTGACTGCAGATATTCCAGACATGTCTCTGGAAGAGGTTCCACGACGCGATCAATGTCATACTGTAGGAGTTTCAGGGTCCATGAGTCGACTGCTCCGTAGGGTTGCTCGGGCAGTCGTGTGTTACCATGAACGTCATCCATTACATCACTTTGTAGAATCTATGAGCTTTAGATTTTGACATTTTAGTCTTCGGGCAAACTTTTTGTAAAAACTCTTTTGATCATTATATATACAGACGGCTTCTACCGGTTTACCTTATATTGTGTGAATATTGATGTGATTGATTTATAAATGATTCAAATGTCTGTCCAATACATAATTAGCCAATGTGTCTATTAATGTATTTAGACATCTAGGAATATGTTGATATTCAATGTGATCAAAATAACGTTCCAAGATGCGAATTCGCAAATACACCCGTAACAAAGTAGGACTTCGAATAGAGTATATGTTACTTAACTGTAGTACTACAAGTTGCGAATCAAGTCACACAACCAAACGACGAATTCTGAGCGAGATAGCATCAACCAATAGTTCAATAACGGCGCTATACTTTGCAATGTTATTGGTCACACGGTCGAGGCACACACCTCGTAAGGAGACAAGTTCGTTTGTAGGGGCGTAAATTGCCCACGCAGTAGAAGCAAGGTTCTAAGTACTACAACTAGCGCCATCAGTGAAGCCAATATAGGGTAGCAAAGACTCCGACATCTGGAAATCAAACACAACGTCACATAAGGGCAGAGACCAGATAACGAGAAAAACAAATTATAGTAACACACAAGAAGTATAATACAATAAAAATACAAATACTAGTGCACAAATGATTTTATGCATAGTAATTCTTCAAGTACAACCCATTTCTGGGTTCACTCAAAGGGATATCATCGTAATCTACCAACTCATAAGCTCCTTTGTCCAAAACTCGTCGAACGATATAAGGACCTCGCCACATGGGTTCAAATTTCCCAGCTCCTAACATATCTCGATCTTGTTCATAGAGAAGAAAAAGATCACCTTCGGAAAAAAATGCGAGGCTTGACATGCTTGTCATATTGGGCCTTGACACGCTTCTTCTGGGCTTCTATTACTAGGGTGGCATCACATCAAGTTTCGTCTAATCGCATTAGATACAATAGACGTTCTTCTTCAGCAGAAGTGTTGGGTAGGAGTTCAACAACTATTTTTAAAGAGGGTATCTCACATTTGATAGGGAGAATGGCTTCAACACCATAGACTAAACGAAAAGGTGTAAACCCAGTAGCGGACTTGACAAATGTCTGGTACACCCACAATGCTGAAAACAACATTGTGTGCCAACTTGTTTTATGAATCCCTATCATTCGTCGGAGCATAGTTATGAGAAGTTTGTTAATCGCTTCGACTTGGCCATTGGCTTGTGGATAATAGGGCATTGAGTTATCATGGTGAAGACCCAACTTTTTGGTAAGTTCAGACATCATAAAATTCATAAAGTGGCTACCGTGATCAGTGACGATAGCTTGGGGAACACCAAAACGAGCTATGACGTGATTAAAGAGGAACAATGTTGCGGTCTTTCCAGTGTTGTCAAATGATGGCATCGCCTCAGCCCATTTCGTAAAGTAATCAATGGCTACAATAATGTAACCATGCCCCCCGACTGAGTGAGGGTGACATGTCATGAAATCGATGCCCCATTTCGCAAAGGGACCAACTGAGACCATAGGGTGAAGAGGAGAGGGATGTGATTGTATCTTCTGATTATAGGTCTAGAAAGCATGGCATTTATGAACGAAAATTATGCAGTCGTTAAACAAATAAGGCCAAAAATACCCTACTCGTAGGATCTTCTGGGCAGTAGCATACCCAGACATATGACCACCACATGCTCCAGAATGGCAGTCATTCAGATATTTCTCGGCTTCGTCGAATGTTAGACAACGTCGAAAAATAGAGTCAATCCCGCGACGATAAAGAGTATCCCCGAGGATAATGTATTGACGAGCTTGATAGCGTATGCGACGTCGTTTAGTGCTAGACAAAGTTGGTTGAAAAGTCTGGGTTTGGAGATATATAATGATATCCCCGTACCAAAGATCATCAGTGTTAATAAGGAAAAGAGATTCATCAGGTAATGAATCAACTGCTACATTTTCCGTTGCAGAGTGGGGAAAATCGCATATCAACTCAGCAAAAACTAAGGACTTCTTGGACTTGGCGCAGTCGAATTCCAAGTCAAACTCCTAGAGTATCAAAATCCATTTGGAGTATTTTCCCCCTAGCAATTGACGGGTCAAAATATGTTTCATAGGGTTGCAATGGGAAATCATTGTAGTCTTGCATGAGAGGATATAGTCCCGGAAGCGTTGGACGGCTTGGACGGCAGCCAAGGCCAGTTTCTCGACATGTTGATACTTGATTTCAGTCGGTGTGAGACTTCGACTCAAGTAGTAAATAACATGTTCGTCGTGAGCATCATCCTCTTGAACGAGAACCATGTCAATGGTGTAATCTGAGGCAACAAGGTAAAGGAAATAATCGCGACTGTAATCGGGGGGGAAGAGAAGCGAAGCTTGCGTTAGTGAAAACTTCAGAGCCTCAAAAGCATCGTTGGAAATGGTATCCCAGACGAACTCTAAATCCTTCTTTAATAGCCACGTAAAACCACTTGTTATCTCGGCGTAATTTGGGATAAAACGACGAAGAAAGTTTTCTTTCCCCTACAAACTTTGCAACTGGCGAAGTGTAGAAGGAGGAGGGAGATTAAGGATCGCCTCAACGTTTAAAGGATCCACCCAGATCCCTTGACGCGGAACGACAAAATCTAGAAGATGTTCGGATTCTACACAGAAGACACACTTATGAGGATTTAAACAGATCCGGTAGAAACGACAGCGAACGAAAATGGCTCGGAGGTGGGTTGGGTGATCGACTCTGTGCATAGAATGAGCGGGTAAATCGTCCAAATAGGGTTGAACGATGTTCTTGATATCATGAAAAGCATAAGACATAGCGCGTTGAAAAGTGGCGCCAATGTTCTTAAGACCAAAAGGAAGTTTCTGATAGGCAAAAGTACCCCAAGGACAAATAAAGGCAGTCTTGTGTTGATCCTCGGGAACAATGTTGATTTGATTATATCCAGAGAAACCATCCATGAGAGAGAAGATTTCACTTCCGGCACAGTCATCGACAATCTGATCGACAAAGGGGGTAGGAAAGTTGTCTTTTGGACAAGCTTTATTAATATAGCTATAATCAACGCATACATGAATTGTACCTTGTTTCTTGTCAATTGAGACAAGATTGGAAACCTAGTCTGTGAGAGCCACCGGATAAATAAAGCCGGCTTTCAGAAGTTTCTCGACTTCAAGTTTTATAGCAGCCGCTTTACGTGGGTGAACTGGATGAAGGTGTTTCCGGACGGGTTTAGCGTCAGGATATGTCTTAATCTCATGTATCATAATCTCAGGGTCGATACCTGGTATTTATTCGTAGCTCCAGGCGAAAATGTCATGAAACTCTTTGAACAAGGATGTATAGGTGACTATTTCGTCAGGGGAACAAGAAGCTCCAATATGGACATTTTCGACAATTCCAGGTTTGATGGATATGTCAATGGGAATCGTGGGTGAGATATTGCTTAGGTTCCCTTCGGAAAACACATCATGTGCAGACTCAGGAATTGTCGAGATGACGATAACGGTCGATGGGGTCGAAATCCAATGGTAGTTCTCAAGAGTATGTTGCTCCAGAAAGAGGATGGAACAATGATGCCCATCGTCCCAAGGGGTGTCCTCCATGACGGACATGATCATCTCGTCAGTGGGAAAAATAACACGAAAAGGATCGGGAGACAACTCATCAAGAGAGGGGGTAGAAGGTGTTGCCGATTGAATGGCCTGATAGGCGGATTCAACTGGACTTAACGTCATTTCGTCGTCGTAACAAAGATGATCTCTTGGGTCAGGGACTATCCAAGGGTTGTTAGACGCAGGAAGTCTGTGAGGCAAGGTGGAGATCATGTTGATGGAAGCAACAGACGAGCGTGGAACATCGGGCGGTGGAATGGGGAAAGTACCCATTAACAAGGAGTCCTTGAGAAGGCCTACACCGACGTTCTCATAACCCGGTGGGGTTTTAGAAATAAACGGTACGTTGTAAGTATGGGTATCGGAATTGAAGAAGGCGAGTTGATCGACGGTAACAACTTTACCTTGGTGTGGGAAACGTAACACATGAAAAAGAGTCGACACAACTGCGCGCATGGAATCGATCTAGCTGCGACCAAGAAGAATATTATAATCAAGAGGAGCGTCAAAGACCTCCAGTTCAACTTGGACCGTTTTTCCTTCTAACGTGATGGGTAACGAAGGAAGAACACCGTAGGGCTTAAAACCAGATCCATTGAAGGCTTTAAGAGTGTTCTGAGATTCATTCAAAGAATGAGAGCCAACGGCTTTCCAACAAGCAAGAGACATAACACAGGTCGAGGCACCCTCGTCGATAATGGTTCGGCAAATGTTCTTGTCAGACTCAACAACTTTTATCTGGAATGCAAGTTGAGGGGGTAACCTTGGAATGTGATCTTCCAAGTCAAAGATTATTAAATTCGTGTCTGTCGGGTCAATTCCACTGATAGATTTCAACGGTGCCTTCTGTTGTGCAGGACAAGTTTGAAGGACTTCAAGGGCTGACATCACAGAAGGTGCTTGGGCTAGATATTCAACAATGTTGTAGTTCTGGGTTGCACGAGCATGAGGATTGAAAGCTGATTTTCGAACGATGCCCTTTGTGGGGGGTCGCAGAACTGTGTCGAGACTCGGTCGTTCGAGATGAAGAGGATCGTTGGTAGGTGGAGTCGTGGGAGAGGGTTGTGTTAGCACTCTGTAATTTTCCCAAGGCTGCGGAGGCAGTCATAGAGGCAACATCAAAACCACTTCGAGTCTTGGATCTAGCCCTCCAAGACTCAGAGAGGGATATCTCTGTCTGATATAGCTTTGTTTTAATAGGTATTAGGCTAGTTATGCAAGTGTGGGGTTGGGGTTTTTAAATGGTTATTTTGGAACAGCAAGGAGGGCCATTGGGCAAATGGGGTCTGCACTTAAATATCTGATTCATTCTCAGATCTAGACAAAGCTCTTAAACCGGGCAAGGTAGTGGAAGTGCTAGATCGAATTAAGTTTTGATGGTGTCGATTTTAGGAAGAAATAGGGGAGGAAAAAGCGAGCAAATGAGCAATTAAGAATTCATAAACTAGCTTTTTAGAGGAGAAACATAAAGATTATCACAAGATCAGATGCATAGTATTTGCTAATAAATTCTTCTCTATTACTCTTCTTATGATAATGCGAAATTGAAAAAAAACGAAATGATAACAGGAAAACACTCAACAGAGAAGGGAAATGCCACCAACACCTCCGCACAGGAATCCTGTAAACAACATGTTTATTACTGATCATTCATCTAAAGAGTACAGAAAGAGTTCTCTGGCCAAACACAGCCCACAGTCCAGCAAGGAACCTCACAGGTCGAACCCTTTGTTTGTCTTTTACATGTGTATAAATAATAAAAATCATTAAGCCTTCTCCTTGACTTGAGCTCATAACTCTGCTTTTTAAAAATAGAAAAGCAGTTACAACAATTCTATGACAACTGTAGGTTGTCTCCTAAAACAAATAAAACAGCAAGTCCAAGAAAAGTCAATTTGGTAACGGCTTCTTGACATCTGGAGCACTGGAGGTTTATTAAGTTTTTCTGGCGAATTCACTCTAACAACATCAAAAGATAAATGCAGAGTCAGTCGAATGCTTGAGGTTGTTGGAGATTTGCTGCCAGCTAGGGGAAATTATGTTTAAACCTCTGCCTGAAATGTGGGAAGACTTTGCCATTTGTCTGGAGAATTTAAATTCCCCTTGGTTGAGCTGCCATATGATCCCTGATATTCCTCAACTTCTGCCTCGAATCGTGGATCTGCTTCATTCATTCTGGTGGAATTTGGGTCTTGTCTGCCATAAAAGACGGACCGGTTTTCTGCGAAAAAGGGTTCTGAACAGACGTGGTTTTATTTTCAACGATGACACCTGGGAGAAAACTGAAGGAGGTTATTGTAGATGGGAATGTTCTGGACAAAAACCTCCTTTGGTTTTTCCAAATTAATTCCCAGCTGGCCGTAACATCTCCTACAAGATCGGGACTATAACAGATAAACCGAAAATGCGAAAAAAGAGGCTGAAAGACAGCTTTGATTCTCTCTGCTCGTAGCTCCATTGAAAAAACTGAGAGACATTTTTGTTCTTCAGTCCGTGCTGAGAAAAAACCTCTCTCGTATTTTTAAAACCCATCTTCGTTTGCCCAGAATCTCCTCCGGAAGACGATCTGTTGAACAAGCAAAAAATGAAAAAGGTGGTTTTGTTTTCGGAAAAGCAGTATTCCGGACCCCCCCTGAGGTGGTAAGCGGTTTTT
>ML801011.1:66520-105816 GCA_009831015.1 Picea engelmannii
AGTTCTTTATTAACTAGTTTAACCTATTCTAACTATACTAACATTACTTATTTAATCTAACTAACTTTATTGTTATTTTTGTCCATCCTAAGTCTGATTATTCATGGATGGGTGACGGGCGAGAGGTAGTCAATGGGGCAACAGGACAAGGGAGTGAGGGTGCAGCATGGATGGAGGATGCGGCAGGGTGATGGGGGATCAAGCGAAAAGAATGGAGGGAAGAAAACAGGATCAATCGAGCCAGACTTCGTCATCACGAGAGAAACGCCAAATCAACAGTCGAATAATCGAGTTGCCTATAATTATAGGGCCCCAACAGGTTGTACCAAGGAAGGGGGTAAATCGTCAACCTTCTCCTTAGAGGAAGAATAATATTTGGCTCGAGTAGTGAGCGCAACGTTGTTCTGCTTAGAATCACCAGTACACATCAAAACATAGGAGGTTGTAGAAGATGAGGGTTGGTCATGGATGACCAACTAAGCCTGTTGTTGAGACGGGAAGGGTTGGGACAAGACAGCCGGGGTAGATGGTTTTCGATCTCCTTGAAGGAACTTAGTGACCTCGGCACGTCGTGGACAATCCTTCGTGTAGTGATCATCACCACAGATAAGGCAAGGGTATCGTGGTTTGCGCGTATCCCGATCATCAACAGGGGTTGTTTTGGTTTGCTCTGCTTGAGAATTGTTTTTACCCTCCTTATTCTTACCTCTCCCCTTTTTAGATTTATTTTTACCGGTCGGGGTAGATTGAACGACATTTACCTCAGAAGTCTTGCTGGTGGGAGGGGTAGGAGACGGAGCATTTTGAACATTAGAAGAAGCAGATTTAGGGTTTGTGCTTGAAGAAGAATGTGATTGGGCTCAGGCAGTACCAATCACACCGTCAGTTGCATGCAAGGCAGCTGGAGTGGTTGAAGTGCTGGGAGAATTAGGACGAGGTAATTCAGGTAATAAATCGTAAAGGGTTCCCGTTTGTGAATAAACGAGGTCAAGATATTGAGCATGACTTATAGCCTGCTCTTCGGTGACTATGCCACCCATGGCAATGTCCTTACCGATTTCGTTCACAAACGATTTTGTAAACCATTCTGCTAGTAACTGATCAGGGAGCTCAATTTTAATGAGACGTTGTCTCCTTCACCACTCATGGATGTGATCATATATGTGAGTGCCTTTAGTTTGTTTGAAGGAAGTCAAAATCTCAGTGCTCGTGTCATAACGGATCGGTAAATGGTAATGCGTAAGGAAAGCCATAGCTAGGGTGTTGAAGTCAGAGAAGAAACCTCGTGGAAATTCGATATACCACTTCGCAGCAGAACCAGTAAGGGTTTGTTGAAAAATACGTAAATGAATAGAGTCATCCATCAACGAGTTGGATGAGCACCAGAGGTGAAAATTCATAACGTGATTGTTTGGGTCCTCTCCCACTTTGTCGTCGAATTTAGGAACATTCGAAGGGAGCTTGGCTGGTATAACAGGCCATTGGGGAGAGTGACAGATAGGATCATTTAAAATCCTTGACAAATATGGAAGATCCAAAGTGGCGAGAAAGGGTAACTGTCGATTCACCTGCGGGTACTGGTGGCTTTGGGGAGGAAGCCCTGTCGGCAAACCAGTAGGACCATAAGCAATCTGCATATAATGTGAATATCCAGGCATGTTCGGTGGTGGTTGGACAGGATAGTGGCTCATCGGATTATACCCTGGAACAGAGGCTTGAGTTTGAGCATTTTCCCCCCAAATGGGATTAAATGAACCGAGATATGGTTGGTCCATACTAGGGGGTGTTACGGACGCAGCGGAAAATTGCTTCCCCCCAGACGTTTGAGGAGGATTTTGTATCAACTTATTCCAATACTGGGCCAAGGACGGAGGTATGTTTTTCCCATAAGGTGGGGTTGCCCCCCCCATTGAAGGTAGTGTGCCAATTGATGGCAATGTTCCAATTGGCACTTGCCAACTGAGAGGAGGTTGAGTTATACTACCTTGATGAGATTTTCCACCAACCGAAAACTGATAAGTAGGAGTGAATGATGAAATAGCACCACTAGGATTAGGATTGCCAGTATAAGACGAAGAAGGTCCTCCAAAAGGAAATTGGGGGAGTGTTGATACAAAATCGGGAAGAAAGTGCCCAGAAGAAGAAGGACCACTAGGAGAGCCGGATGGAGTTTACGCAGGAGTAGGAATGGAAGCATTCAATGCATGGTATCCAGGTGGTAGTGTCAGAGTGAAGTTGGGAATTCGTGGTGTGTTGATGGGAGCAAGACTAACCGAATGAAACCCGGTTGGAACACTCATAGTAGTTGTAATATGGGCCATTTCGGCAGCGACAGTAAAGTGATAAGCGATAGTCAACGGTACTGTCTCTGGACTAGAGATTTTGGAAATCATAGGTGGATTGATTTCAGAAATCACAGGGGAACCTGGACCAAAAATGTCTCGTCGGAAAACACCTGTATAACAAAAAATATCTTGGCCTTCTATACTGGGAAAGGGTCCTACTGGTGATCCAGAAGATGTAACAACTAGTTCTCCAGAAGAATTTAGTCGCATAAACAGTCACTCAGAATCAGGGTGAAGTCGAAAGTCCTCTCGAGTATTAGTAATTTGAAAGTGTTCTAGATTGTCAGTGCGTTCCACTTGTGGTGTGGTGACGACTGGGACTTCGCTCTACCGAGGAGAGCCTCCAGGTGTGCTTGTGGGCAAGGGTTGAGAATCTTCCAGATGTTCTAGAGATAAACCCTGCATTCTACGTGAATGACGTGGATGATCTATTGTAAATGAGCGACAAACTTCACGAAGAAAATCCTATCGTCAACTTCGAGAAACAAACAACACGTGCTAGTAAATAAAAATCTAGGAAACAACACCAAGCAAACAAGACCTTCTAATTTCGAAGCTACTAGTTGGTGATTAAATCCAACGTCGCAACAACAAGACGAGAAGGGGCTGGGCTAGGGTGGAAAATTTATGTTGATGACCTGCTTAACAGACTTACACCCTAGTGCAAGCTCCCACACATAATCATGGGTATACCCTCCAAGGAGCTCGAGTGAGTTTGGTCAACATCAATTCTAGGTACCGTGAAGACTTTCCCCTCCACAGTCACCTCGGGTAAGAACCTAGAAAGATAGGCCACTAAGGTCACCACCGATAATAATAAAGCCTGGGGGAACAGTCGACAATCTGATCCACACGCAAGGGCAGGGTATCTAGCCTGAAATCAACTCAAAAGGATTCCACTCATCATTGTGGGTATAACTCCGAGTGATCCCCATAATATGTGCAATCTCTACACTGATATCAACAAAGCAGGGTGAGTAACTCTGCCAATATCAATGCGACTTCGTGCTTGACCCTTGTGTGAGAAGGGCTTCCCAGGACAAGAGGTTGCAAATGGAATTTAACACTCCCTAATACAAGATGCTATCGTGTGTTTTGTGCTTTTGGAGAGTGTATCTCTCTTTCTACTCCAAAGCACTAGCCTAGCTAAATGTTGGTGTAATAGAGCCCTAGAAAAGAGTTACTAGATAAATTTTACAATTGCGCAGTGTTATTAAGAGTTGTTGTTTACTCAAAGGCAATGGAGATGAAACTTATGTTGTATGACTCTGACCCAACAATGCATGGATGATAATGAAATAGATCACTTTGCATTCAATGAATCCTATGTATGGGAGAGAGAAAAATTTCCAGATCAACCTTGAACTACAATGCAAAATTTCCTTTAAAATGCAAATACAACCAATCACATATCAACAACAATTCTCTATTGTGTCTTTTTCAATAACTTCAACAAGTGATTTTCAATGTTTTTCGAAAACGAAAATGATTTTTTGAAAGAAAAAATTTTGTTCACTTTTCAAAAAAGGACCCACACTATGATAGTAAGAGTACTGAAAATCAAAAACCAATGAACAAGCAATGACAAACCTAATCAACTCTTTCAATGAAAACAAAAATAAAGAGCAAACCAATATAGTCTTTTCAAGTGCACAAGAAAAATGATCTTTTAAACAACAAGCAAATGAAAAAGACCAATAAACTCAACTTTCAATCGATCACCAGTTCTTAACTAATCAAACACACTCAGATTCTGAAATCAGAGAGTATGGTTTTGCCAAGAAAAGTCAAGAAACGAAATTCAAGAAAAAAGTGACAAGAAGAGCCTTGAAATCCTAAGACTATTTATGCATGCAAACAAAGACAAGAAAGACATCAATCAATGGTCCAAGAAACTCTTATGAGGCACCTAGACTGATCTGGGCAGTTGAAGATGCCAAAACTCAAATCCAAAATTTTGAAAAAATGAGTTTGCAGGCTGGCAATACTACACAGTGCGAGAATTAGTGATTCTCGAAGGTGACCCTTGAGCAGGGTGCGAGAACCTCGCACTAAATCCTGAAGGCAGAATGCGAACCCTACCTATTCTCGCAGGCTGCAGTGAAGTGCAGTGCGAGAATGTCTGAACATAGTCAAAATTTTGGAAAATGAAGCAAAATTTGAAAAAGCCTCTGGACCCAGAGGGTCTATCAGGATATCCTGAAGACTCAGGGATTGATAGGACAGGAGAAAAGTAAAACCAGAGCAAACGGCCACAGAAAAACACCAAAAGCCACAAAGAAAATGGGATGTTCCCCAGTGGAGTCGCCAATTTTGTTATTGGACTAATCGGTAGGTGTGGACACTAACTGATCTCCCTAGATCCACCTGGATCTAGAACAAAACAGGACAGGACATGACTCTTTTCCTAAGTTTTGAACATTGAATCAACTAGTAGGAAGGAATAAGTAACATACCTTTATATCGCTTCCTAGGGTCTCTGTTTCTCCAACTTTGCTCTGGCGCTCTCGTGAAGTCAAGACCAAGACAACACAAACCAACCAAAGTGAAGATGGAAAAATATATTCAACAGTCAACCTATGTGTATGATCAAGGAATTACACAATAAAGTGAGATTAGCTTTATGGGAAAGGGACATGCCACTGTATCATATTAATGGAAAGTAAATATTACAACCTGAGCCTTGATGTCGCAAACTTCCTTTCGATGGCTCTTGGCTCCAACACACACACTTTCTCAATCCTTGTATGAAGAAGATCAGATCCTCTTGGTAGACTTGATAAGGTCTCCAAGCTGTTGTTCAGGCTAATTCCTTCACACAATTATTTTCACCAATTCTCCAATGAATCTTTCTTAACCTTTTCCATGAGAATTCCCTCAATATATAGGAGAGAATGAATTAGTTACTTGGATAAGAATGATCCCACAATATCTAGGAATCCATTACAAGGATAACCATTCGAATGTCAACTCATCCTTCTAGAATATTCCCTTCTAGAAACATCGAGAATTCATCTTTTTCCATGCTTTAGGAAGAGTTCTCACCCTAGCTATTCAACACAGTGCGAGAAGTCCGCACCCTGGCTTAAGGAAGCCTGGCAGAATTAGGCATTCTCGCACTCAAATGTATTAGCAGCCTGCGAACCTTCTCCAAAAATGAGTTTTATGGGAAGAGATGAAAGTAACTTTTCTCAGGAGAAAGTTCTTACGAAGACCCTGAGTACACCATCATCAATACATCATCATGATGACCAAAATCATGGGTAACAATGTCCCCAACGAGGTTCGAGTACAGAAATTTGGGTCTCGAGCTTGTCTCTCTTGAAGAAAATCGCTCTCGTACACCCAAGAAACCCTCAATTTTGGAAAAAAAGAAAAACGACGAAGCAGATGATCCTATCAATCTGTTGCTTGAGCAAGCTCTCACGCGACAGAGGGACAAAATGATGGAGAATTTTTCCCACATCCTTTAACGTTTTTCGATAACAGCAGGCACATCTTCATCAAGCGGCCACTTTGGAGGAACCTTGCCTTTCAAGGTACAAGTTAATTTTGATATTCATGTATTTGAAGGACAGATAGATGCAGAAGCCTTAGAAAAATGGTTCACAATTTTTCCGACAAAGAAAATATCACCTTTGCACTCCTTAAATCTCTCCCTCATGTCAAACATTGGTGGGAAACTTACTGGGAGAAAAGTTCCACAGAGGAGTCTGGAATAAATGGGGTCGATCCCACTTGGGATTTTTTTGTGGATGAACAGTATTACCCTATTGGCAACTATGAGGAATAGTACATGAGATGGACCACACTGCAACAAGAGAGGGGCCAAACAATTCCGGAGTTCACCAATACCTTCCATACCTTGTGCACCAAGTTGGGTATCAAACACTCCAAGAGACATTTGGTTCTGAAATACCATGGGGCTCTACACAGATACATCCAGACTGAAATGGATTTTCTTGACATCTCATCACTCGGTGTTGCTTATATGTTGTTGAAATCGAGAAGAAATTTAAGCACCAGAACAAACAGGAGTTCGGGTCTGCAAATCTGCAACGACCGAAGTATGACAAAGACGACCCTAACAAACAGTCTCCCGAAAACTTGTCCAAGACATAGGAAAAGAAGGGTCACGGGAAGACAAAGAAGGACACCAGAAGATGGTGCGAGTTCCACAATATCCCCTGGCACAACACCGATGAATGTCGCTCAAAACAATCATTAGTGGCCGAGATCAAAGACAAAGAGCCGAATCCTTATTCAGAATCTGATTCTGAAAATAATGGTAAAGGACAGATCATTGATGTGGACCCCAATTCTATTGTCACGACCGCAACAATTCAACCAGAAGAACCAACATATATTGAAGAGGGGGAGCACCTTTTTCATTCATAGATGTGGGTGAAGGGGATCCCACTGCATTTTATTGTTGACAACAGAAGCCAGAAGAACCTCATCTCAACAGAGGTCATCACATAGTTGGGATTGTCGACAACACCACACCCGCAACCATAAAACATCGGGTGGCTTCACCAAGGACTAGATCTTTGTGGCAGCCAACAATATTGATTGTCATACAACATCCAACCCTTCAAGGATGAGGTATTATGTGATGTTTCCCCACTGGATGTCTGTGATGTTCTCTTGGGCCAACCATATATGTTGAAGCGCCATGTTGTTTATGAGTCTCAATCTCGTAGTGTCATTATTTCTCTAGGGTTTCATCTCTATATAATACCAGAGGTAGTTCCAACTATTGTTCCACCTACAAATTGCCACAAGGTAGTATCTCATACTACAAAATTTAGCTTCTTCACAATCTTTACAAAAGGAGAACAGAAGGACACTGCAACCACTACAGCCTCCCCCCAAGCACTTTGTATCAAATAGAAGAAAGTTGACAAGGTTGCAGCAAAGAGAAAATATTCATTCTGCACAAAGTCCTCTCATGTAGCCTGACTTGTTGAGCAACCTCATCCTCAACAGGTTCGTGACAAACTTCCACAAAATGAGCAACGCGACGTCTCCAACAAGGCAAGGAACTCACAAAGATGTAGATTTAACAAATTCTTTTCCCTCTCCCCAGGGAACTCAACGCAATGGAAATCATTTCTTCCTAAGGAGGGGACATTGATCTAGGTTGATATCAGTGGCCACCTACCTTTCCAAATGGCTCAAAACAATTTTCTGGTAATTTTGGCAATTTACTATTTTTAGCAGGTTTTAACTTTCAGCGCCATTTTGAAGGCCCAAATGAAGTTTTTTCAATATTGGGGATCTCAATAATGATCGAAGTCATGATTGATCCTCAAAAATGAATCTCCTTGTCGATACCTTTCCAACGAGCTATCACACGCCTAAAACGAAGATCGTATGGAAAAGTTACGACCCCGGGAAGTTGATGTACTCACTTACCCAAACAGGGCCCACATGACTTTTGGCGCTTCATCTCCTAGGGTTAGGTTTTTGGATGTCTAGGGTTTTTTGCATTCCTGCTTATTGTAAAAAGGCCTTTAGAGCCTCATTTTAATCATCTTCTTGCGAATGTGAGTAGCCATCACATCTCTTCTCAGAGATAAGCTGCCACCATTCTAGTGAGTCTTTCACTCTGTATTTTTACAGACTTTGTACATTTCTTTCATTAATAGAAATCATGTATTACTGTATCTCTTTTTTTATGGTTGCATATCTGATATATTTGTGTTATATTATTGGATATATGTGATATCTCTATGCATTTATTTATTATATCTCCACTCTCATTTTGTGCCGAAAATAATCCATATCAGTGGTATCAGAGCAGGCTATTCTTGATCTTTTTTTTTAGTGCATGTCCCCGACGAGGTCTGAGTATAGAAAGTTGGGTCTCGATCTTGTATCTCTTGAAGATAATCTCTCTCGCACACCCAAGAAACCTTCAATGGTGGAAGAAAATAAAAACGATGGAGCAGACAATCCTATCAATATGTTGCTTGAGCAAGCTCTCACGCGACAGAGGGACGAAATGATGGAGATTTTTGCCAACATCCTTCAACACCTGACGATAAAAGTAGGCACATATTCATCTCTTGGCCACTTTGGAGGCACCTCGCCTTTCAAGATACAATTTAATTTTGATATTCCTGTATTTGAAGGACAGATAGATGCAGAAGCCCTAGAAAAATGGTTAACTCTGCTAGAAGGTTATTTCTTTGTTCACAATTTTTCCAACAAAGAAAAGATCACCTTCGCACTCCTTAAATATCTCCCTCATGTCAAACATTGGTGGGAAACTTACTAGGAGAAAAGTTCCACAGAGGAGTCTGGAATATACGGGGGTGATCCCACTTGGGATTTTTTTGTGGATGCGGTAAAGGAACAATATTACCCTGTTGGAAACTATGAGGACCAGTACATGAGATCGACCACACTGCGGAAAGAGAGGGCCCAAGCAGTTTCAAATTTCACCAATAACATCCATACCTTGTGCACCAAGATGGGTATCAAAGACTCTAAGTGACATTTGGTTCTTAAATACCGTGGGGCTCTACACAGACACATCCAAACTGAAATGGATTTTCTAGACATCTCATCACTTAGTGATGCTTATTGATATTTTGTTAAAATTGAGCATAAATTTAAGCACCAGAACAAATGGAAATTCAGGTCTGCAAATCCGCAACAACCAAAGTATGACAAAGACGACCCTAACAAACAGTCTCCCGAAAACCAGTCCAAGAAACAGGAAATGAACGGTCACGGGAAGACAAAGAAGGACACCGGAAAATGGTGCGAGTTCCACAAAATCCCCTGGCACAACACCGATGAATGTCGCTCAAAACAGTCATTCATGGTTGAGATCAAAGACAAAGAGCCGAACCCTAATTTTGAATCTGATTCTGAAAATAATGGTAAAGGACAGATCATTGACGCAGACCCCACTGCTATTTTCGCGACCATAACAATTCAACCAGAAGAACCAACAGATCCTGAAGAGGGGGATTGCCTTTTTCATTCACATATGTGGGTGAAGGGGACCCCGCTGCATTTTATTGTTGATAGCAGAAGCTAGAAGAACCTCATCTCAACAGAGGTCGTCAAACAGTTGGCATTGTCGACAACACCACACCTGCAATCATACAACATCAGTTGGCTTCACCAAGGATGAGATCTTCGTGTCAGCCAACAATGTCGATTGTCATACGACATCCGACCCTTCAAGGATGAGGTATTATGTGATCTTTCCCCACTGGATGTCTATGATGTTCTCTTGGGCCAACCATCTATGTGGAAGTGCCATGTTGTTTAAGAGTCTCAACCCCGCAGTGTCATTGTTTCTCTGGGGAGTCATCTCTATAGAATACCAGAGGTAGTTCCAACTACTACTCCACCTAAAAATGGTCACAAGGTACTATCTCATACTACAAAATTTATCTTCTTCACAATTTTTTCAAAAGGAGAACAGAAGGACACTGCAACCACTACAGCCTCGCCCCAAGCACCTTCTATAAAAAATAAGCAAGTTGACAAGGTTGCAACAAGGCGCAAAGATTCCTTATGCACATGGTCCTCTCATGTAGCCCGACTTGTTGAGCGGCCTCATCCTCAACAGGTTCGTGACAAACTTCCACAAACTGAGCAGCACGATGTCTCGAGCAAGGCAAGCAACTCACCAAGATGCAGATTCAACAAATGTTTTTCCCTCTCCCTAGGGAACTCAACGCAATGGACACCATTTATTCCTAAGGAGGGGGGATTGATCCAAGTGGATATCGGTGGCCGCCTACCTTTTCCAAATGGCTCAAAATAGTTTTCTGGAAATTTTGGCAATTTACTATTTTTAGTAGGTTTTAACATACGGGGCCATTTTGAGGGCCCAAATGAAGGTTTTTCGAGATCGAGGTTCTCAATGATAGTCAAAGGCATGTGTGAGCACCCAAAATGAATCTCCTCAACGATACCTTTCCAACAAGCTATCACGCACCTAAAACAGAGATCATATGCAAACGTTGCGACCCCGAGAAGTTGATGTACTCACTTACCCAAACGGGGCCCACATGACTATTGGCGCTTCATCTCCTAGGGTTATGTTTTTGGATGTATAGGGTTTTTGGCATTCCGGATTATTATAAAAACGTCTTCATAGCCTCATTGTAATCATATTCTTGAGAATGCGATTAGCCGTCACATCTCTTCTCAGAGATAAGCTGCCACCATTCTAGCGAGTTTTTCACTCTGTATTTTTACAGTCTCTGTACGTTTCTTTCATTAATAGAAATCATGTATTACTGTATCTCTGTGTTTATGGTTGCATATCTCATATATTTATGTTATATTATTGGATCTATGCGATATCTCTGTGGATTTATTTATTATATCTCTGCTCTCATTTCGTGCCGAAAATAATCCAAATCAGTGGTATCAGAGGAGGCTATTCTTGATCGTTTGTTTTCAATGCATGTCCTCGATGAGGTACGAGTATAGAAAGTTGGGTCTCGAGCTTGTATCTATTGAAGACAATCTCTCTCGCACACCAAAGAAACCCTCAATGGCGGAAGAAAAGAAAAACAAAATAGCAGACGATCCTATCAATCTGTTGCTTGAGCAAGCTCTCACGTGACAGAGGGACGAAATGATGGAGAATTTTGCCCACATCCTTCAACACCTGTCGATAAAAATAGGCAAATATTCATCAAGCGGCCACTTTGGAGGCACCTCACCTTTCAAGGTACAAGTTAATTTTGATATTCCTTTATTTGAAGGACAGATAGATGCAGAAGCCCTAGAAAAATGGTTAAATCTGCTAGAAGGTTATTTCTCTGTTCACAAATTTTTCGTTAAATAAAATATCACCTTCGCACTCCTTAAAGCTATCTGTCATGTCAAACATTGGTGGGAAACTTACTGGGAGAAAATTTCCATAGAGGAGTCTAGAATATACGGGGCCGATCCCACTTGGGATTTTTTTGTGGATGCGGTAAAGGAACAGTATTACCCTGTTGGCAACTATGAGGACGAGTACATGAGATGGACCACACTACGGAAAGAGAGGGGCCAAGCAGTTCTGGAGTTCACCAATACCTTCCATACCTTGTGCATCAAGCTGGGTATCAAAGACTCTGAGCAACATTTGGTTTTGAGATACCGTGGGGCTCTACACAGATACATCCAAACTGAAATGGATTTTCTAGACATCTCATCACTCTGTGGTGCTTGTCGATATGCTATTAAAATCAAGCAGAAATTTAAGCACCAAAAAAAATAGGAGTTCAGTTCTGCAAATCTGCAACAACCGGAGTATGACAAAGATGACCCTAACAAACAGTCTCCCAAAAACCATTCCAAGACACAGGAAATGAAGGTTCATAGGAAGACAAAGAAGGACATCGGAAAATGGTGCGAGTTCCATAAAATCCCCTGGCACAACACCAATGAATGTCAATAAAAATAGTCATTGGTCGTCGAGATCAAAGACAAAGAGTCGAACTTTGATTCAGAATCTGATTCTAAAAATAATGGTAAAGGACAGATCATTGACGTGGGCCCCGTTGCTATTGTCGCGACCGCAACAATTCAACCAGAAGAACCAACAAATCCTTAAGAGGGGGAGTGCATTTTTCATTCATAGATGTGGGTGAAGGAGACCCTGCTACATTTTATTGTTGATAGTGGAAGCCAGAATAACCTCATCTCAACAGAGGTCATCAAACAGTTGGGATTGTCGAAAACACCACACCCGCAACCATACAAGATCGGGTGGCTTCGCCAAGGACAAAATCTTTGTGTCAACCAACAATGTCGATTGTGATACGACATCCAACCCTTCAAGGATGAGGTATTATGTGATGTTTCCCCATTGGATGTATGTGATGTTCTCTTAGGCCAACCATATATGTGGAAGAGCCATGTTGTTTATGAGTCTCGACCCTATAGTGTCATTGTTTCTCTAGGGGGTCATCTCTACAAAATACCAAAGGTAGTTCCAACTATTGTTCCACCTAAAAATTTCCGCAAGGTAGTATCTCATACTACATAATTTAGCTTCTTCACAATCTATTCAAAAGGAGAATGGAATGACACTGCAACCACTACAGCCTCGCCCCAAGCACCTTCTATCAAACAGAAACAAGTAGACAAGGTTGCAGCAAAGCGTAAAGATTCCTTCTGCACATCATCTTCTCATGTAGCCTGACTTTTTGAGCTGCCTCATCCTCAACAGGTTCGTGACAAACTTCCACAAATTGAGCAGCGCAACGTCTCCAACAAGGCAAGCAACTCACAAAGATGTAGATTCAACAAATGTTTTTCCCTCTCCTATGGAAACTCAACGCAATGGAGACCATTGCTTCCTAAGGAGGGAGGATTGATCCAGGTGGATATCGGTGGCCTCCTACCTTTTCCAAATGGCTCAAAACAATTTTCTAGAAATTTTGGCAATTTACTATTTTTAGCAGGTTTTAACTTTTGGGGCCATCTTGAGGGACCAAATGAAGGTTTATCAAGATCAAGGTTCTCAATTATGGACTAAGGAATGATTGAGCCTCCAAAATCAATCTCCTTGAGGATACCTTTCCAACTAGCTATCACGCGCCTAAAACGAAGATCGTATGAAAAAGTTACGACTCCGGGAAGTTGATGTACTCACTTACCCAAACGGGGCCCACATGACTTTTGGTGCTTCAACTCCTAGGGTTAGGTTTTTGGATGTCTAGGGTTCTTGGAATTCCTTCTTATTGTAAAAATGCCTTCAGAGCCTTATTGTAATCATCTTCTTTCGAATGCGAGTAGTCGTCACATCTCTTCTCAGAGATAAACTGCCACCATTCTAGCGATTCTTTCACTCTGTATTTTTACAGTCTATGTACATTTATTTCATTAATAGAAATCATGTATTATTGTATCTCTATGTTTATGGTTTCATCTCTGATATATTTATGTTATATTATTGGATATACACGATATCACTGTGCATTTATTTATTATATCTCCACTCTCATTTCGTGCCAAAAATAATCCTGATCAGTGGTATCAGAGCACGTTATTCTTGATCGTTTTTTTTCAGTGCATGTCCCCGACGAGGTTCGAGTATAGAAAGTTGGGTCTTGAGCTTGTCTCTCTTGAATACAATCACTCTTTCACACCCAATAAACCCTCAATGGCGGAAGAAAAGAAAAATGACAGAGTAGACGATCCTATAAATCTATTTCTTGAGCAAGCTCTCATGCGACAGATGGACGAAATGATGGAGATTTTTTCCCACATCCTTCACAGATAGATGCAGAAGCCCTAGAAAAATGGTTAACTCTGCTAGAAGGTTATTTCTCTATTCACAATTGTTTCAACAAAGAAAATATCACCTTCACACTCCTTAAATCTCTCCCTCATGTCAAACATTGGTGGGAAACTTATAGGGTGCAAAGTTCCACAGAGGACTCTGAAATATACGGGGCCAATCCCACTTGGGTTTTTTTTGTGGATGCGGTAAAGGAATAGTATTACCCTGTTGGCAACTATGAGGACTAGTAAATGAGATGAACCACACTGCAGCAAGAGTGGGGCCAAGCAGTTCTAGAGTTCACCAATACCTTCCATACCTTGCGCACCAAGCTAGGTATCAAATACTCCGAGCGACATTTGGTTCTGAAATACCACGGGGCTCTACACAGATACATCCAGACTGAAATGGATTTTCTAGACATCTCATCACTCGGTGTTTATTATCAATATAATGTTAAAATTGAGTAGAAATTTAAGCACCAGAACAAACAGGAGTTTGGGTCTACAAATTCGCAACACCCGAAGTATGACAAAGACGTCTCTAACAAACAGTCTCCCAAAAACCAGTCCAAGACATAGGAAAAGAAGGGTCACGGGAAGACAAAGAAGGACACAGGAAAAGAAGGGTCACGGGAAGACAAATAAGGACACAGGAAAAGAAGGGTCACGGGAAGACAAACAAAGGACACTGAAAAATGGTGCGAGTTCCACAAAATCCCCTGGCACAACACCAATGAATGTCACTAAAAACAGTCATTGGTGGTCAAGATCAAAGACAAAGAGACGAACCCTGATTCATAATCTGATTCTGAAAATAATGGTAAAGGACAAATCATTGACGCGGACCCCACTGTTATTGTCGCAAACATAGAAATTCAACCAGAAGAACCAAGAGATCCTGAAGAGGGGGAGCGTATTTTTGATTCATAGATGTGGGTGAAGGGGACCCCACTGCATTTTATTGTTAATAGCAGAAGCTGGAAGAACCTCATCTCAATAGAGGTCATCAAATAGTTGGGATTGTTGACAACACCACACCCACAGCCATAAAAACATCGAGTGACTTCTCCAAGGACAAGATCTCTGTGTCAGCCAACAATGTCGATTGCCATACAACATCCAACCCTTCAAGGATGAGGTATTATGTGACGTTGCCCCACTTGATTTGTGTGATTCTCTCTTGGGCCAACCATATATGTGGAAGCGCCATGTTGTTTATGAGTCTCGACCCCACAATGTCATTGTTTCTCTGGGGGTCATCTCTACAGAATACCAGAGGTAGTTTCAACTACTATTCCACCTAAAAAGTGTCGCAAGGTAGTATCTCACACTGCAAAATTTAGCTTCTTCACAATCTGTTCAAAAGGAGAACAAAAGGACACTGCAACCATTAAAGCCTCGCCCCAAGCACCTTCTATCAGACATAAGAAAATCGACAAGGTTGAAAAAAATTGAAAATATTCCTTCTTCACATCATCCTCTCATGTAGCCCGACTTGTTGAGCGGCCTCATCCTCAACAGGTTCATGACAAACTTCTGCAAACTAAGCAACGCGACGTCTCTAGCAAGGCAAGCAACTCACCAAGATGCAAATTCAACAAACACTTTTCCCTCTCCCCCGGGAACTCAACGCAATGGAGACCATTTCTTCCTAAGGAGGGAGGATTGATCCAGGTGGATATCAATGGCCACCTACTTTTTCCAAATGGCTCAAAACAGTCTTCTCACAATTTTGCCAATTTACTATTTTTAGCAGGTTTTAATTTTCGGGGCCATTTTGAGGGCCCAAATGATGTTTTCTCAAGATTGAGATTCTCAATGATAGCCAAAGGAATTATTAAGCCCCCAAAATGAATCTCCTTGACAATACCTTTCCAACGAGATATCACGCACCTAAAACGGAGATCGTATGCAAAAGTTACGACCTCGGGAATTTGATGTACTAACTCACCCAAACGGGGCCCACATGACTTTCCACGCTTCATCTCCTAGCGTTAGGTTTTTCGATGTCAAGGGTTTTTGGCATTCCTTCTTATTTTAAAAAGGCCTTCAGAGCCTCATTGTAATCATCTTCTTGTGAATGCGAGTAGCCGTCACATCTCTTTTCAAAGATAAGTTGCCACCATTCTAGCGAGTCTTTCTCTCTATATTTTTACAGTCTCTGTACATTTCTTTCATTAATAGAAATCGTGTATTACTGTATCTCTATGTTTATGGTTGAATTTCTGATATATTTATGTTATATTATTGGATATACGCGATATCTCTGTGCATTTATTTATTATACCTCTACTCTCATTTCATGCCGAAAACAATCTGGATCAGTGGTATCATAGAAGGCTATTCTTGATCGTTTTTTTTCAATGCATGTCCCCGACGAGGTCTGAGTATAGAAATTTGGGTATCAATCTTGTCTCTCTTGAATACAATCGCTCTCGCACATCCAAGAAACTCTCAATGGCGAAAGAAAATAAAAACGATGGAACAGACGATCCTATCAATCTGTTGCTTGAGCAAGTTCTCTTGCGACACAGGGACGAAATGATGGAGAATTTTTCCCACATCCTTCAATGCCTGCCGATAACAGCAAGCGCATATTCATCAAGCGGCCACTTTGGAGGAACCTTGTCTTTCAAGGTACAAGTTAATTTTGATATTCATGTATTTGAAGGACATATAGATGCAGAAGCCCTAGAAAAATGGTTAACTCTACTAGAAGGTTATTTCTCTATTCACAAATTTTCCAACCAAAAAAAGATCACCTTCACACTCCTTAAATATCCCCCTCATGTCAAACATTGGTGGGAAACTTACTGGGAGAAAAGTTCCACATAGGAGTCTGTAATATAAGGGGCCGATCCCACTTGGGAATTTTTTGTGGATGCGGCAAAGGAATAGTATTACCCTGTTAGAAACTATGAGGACCAGTACATGAGATGGACCACACTGCGGAAAGAGAGGGGCCAAGAAGTTCTGGAGTTCACCAATACCTTCCATACCTTGCGCACCAAGCTAGGTATCAAAGACTCTGAGCGGCATTTGGTTCTGAAATACAGTGGAGCTCTACACAGATATATCCAGACTGAAATGGATTTTTTGGACATCTCATCACTCGGTGTTGCTTATCGATATGTTGTTAAAATCAAGAAGAAATTTAAGCACCAGAAAAAAGGGGAGTTCAGGTCTGCAAATCCGCAACAATCGAAGTATGACAAAGACGACCCTAACAAACAGTCTCCCAAAAACCAGTCCAAGACATAGGAAAATAAGGGTCACGGGAACACAGAGAAGGACACCGGAAAATGGTGCGAGTTCCACAAAATCCCCTGGCACAACAACGGTGAATGTTGCTCAAAACATTCATTAGTGGTCGAGATCAAAAACACAGAGCCGAACCCTAATTTAGAATATTATTCTAAAAATAATGGTAAAGGAAAAATCATAGACGTGAACCCCACTGCTATTGTCACAACTGCAGCAATTCAACAAGAAGAACCAATGGATCCTGAAGATGGGGAGTGCCTTTTTCATTCACAGATGTGGGTGAAGGGGACCCCGCTACATTTTATTGTTGATAGCGGAATCCAGAAGAACCTCATCTCAACAGAGGTCATCAAACAGTTGTGATTTTCGACAACACCACACCCGTAGACATAAAACATCGGGTGGCTTCTCCAAGGACAAGATCTCTGTGTCAGCCAACAATGTTGATTGTCATACAACATCCAACCCTTCAAGGATGAGGTATTATGTGATGTTGCCCCACTTTATTTTTGTGATGTTCTTTTGGGTCAACCATATATGTGGAAGCGCCATGTTGTTTATGAGTCTCGACCCCGCAGTGTCATTGTTTCTCTGGGGGGTCATCTCTACAGAATACCAGAGGTAGTTTCAACTACTATTCCACCTAAAAAGTGTCGCAAGGTAGTATCTCATACTGCAAAATTTAGCTTCTTCACAATCTGTTCAAAAGGAGAACAAAAGGACACTGCAACCATTACAGCCTTGCCCCAAGCACCTTATATCAAACAGAAGCAAGTCGACAAGGTTGCAGCAAAGTGCAAATATTCCTTCTTCACATCGTCCTCTCATGTAGCCCGACTTGTTGAGCGGCCTCATCCTCAACAGGTTCAAGACAAACTTCCGCAAACTGAGCAGCGCAGCGTCTCCAGCAAGTCAAGCAACTCACCAAGATGCAGATTCAACAAACGATTTTCCCTCTCTCCCGGGAACTCAATGCAATGTAGACCATTGCTTCCTAAGGAGGGAACATTTATCCAGGTGGATATCGGTGGCCGCCTACCTTTTCCAAATGGCTCAAAACAATTTTATGGCAATTTTGGCAATTTACTATTTTTAGCAGGTTTTAACTTCCGGGGCCATTTTCAGGGCCCAAATGAATTTTTTTCGAGATTGAGGTTCTCAATGATAGCTAAATAAATATTTTTTCCCCCAAAATTAATCTCCTTGTTGATACCTTTCCAACGAGCTATCACGCGCCTAAAACGGAGATCGTATGCAAAAGTTACGACCCCGGGAAGTTAATGTACTCACTTACCTAAATGGGGCCCACATGACTTTTGATGCTTCATCTCCTAGGGTTAGGTTTTTGGATGTCTAGGGTTTTTGGAATTCCTTCTTATTGTAAAAATGCCTTCATAGCCTCATTGTAATCATCTTCTTTTGAATGCAAGTAGTCGTCACATCTTTTCTCAGAGATAAGCTGCCACCATTCTAGCGAGTCTTTCACTCTGTATATTTACAGTCTTTGTACATTTCTTTCATTAATAGAAATCATGTATTACTGTATCTATGTGTTTATGGTTGAATCTCTGATATATTTATGTTATATTATTGGATATACTCGATATCTATGTGTATTTATTTATTATATCTCCGCTCTCATTTCGTGCCAAAAATAATTTGGATCAGTGGTATCAGAGCAGGTTATTCTTGATCGATTTTTTTCAGTGCATGTCCCCGACAAGGTCCGAGTATAGAAAGTTGGGTCTCGAGCTTGTCTCTCTTGAAGACAATCTCTCTCACACACACAAGAAAACCTCAATGGCAGAAGAAAATAAAAATGACGGAGCAGACAATCCTATCAATTTGTTGCTTGAGCAAGCTCTCATGTGACAGAGAGAAGAAATGATGGAGAATTTAGCCCACATCCTTCAATGCCTGCTGATAACAGCAGGCGCAACTTCATCAAGCAGCCACTTTGGAGGCACCTTGCCTTTCAAGGTACAAGTAATTTTGATATTCTTGTATTTGAAGGATAGATAGATGCAGAAGCCCTAGAAAAATGGTCAACTCTGCTATAAGGTTATTTCTTTGTTCACAATTTTTATGAAAAAGAAAATATCACCTTTTCACTCCTTAAATCTCTTCCTCACGTCAAACATTGGTGGGAAACTTATTGGGAGCAAAGTTCCACAGAGGAGTCTGGAATATACGGGGTCGATCCCACTTGGAATTTTTTTGTGAATGTGGTAAAGGAACAGTATTACCTTGTTGGAAACTATGAGGACCAGTACATGAGATGGAACACACTGCGGCAAGAGAGGGGCCAAGTAGTTTCGGAGTTCACCAATACCTTCCATACCTTGCGCACCAAGATGGGTATCAAAGACTTCGAGCGACATCTGGTTCTGAAATACCATGTGGCTCTACATAGATACATCCAGACTGAAATGGATTTTCTGGACATCTCATCACTCGGTGCTACTTAATGATATGCTGTTAAAATCGAGCAGAAATTTAAGCACCAAAACAAACAAGAGTTTGGGTCTGCAAATCCGCAACAACCGAAGTATGACAAAGACATCCCTAACAAACAGTCTCCCGAAAACCAGTCCAAGACACAGGAAAATAAGGGTCACAGGAAGATAAACAAGGACACCAGAAAATGGTGGGAGTTCCACAAAAGCCCCTCGCATAACACCGATGAATGTCTCTCAAAACATTCATTGGTGTTCGAAATCAAAGACAAAGAGGCGAACCCTGATTCAAAATCTGATTCTGAAAATAATGGTAAAGGACAGATCATTGACGCAGACCCCGGTACTATTATCACAACCGCATCAATTCAACCAGTAGAACCAACAGATCCTGAAGAGCGGGAGTGTCTTTTTCATTCACAAATGTGGGTGAAGGGGTCCCCACTGCATTTTATTGTTGATAGCGGAAGCCATAAGAACCTCATCTCAACAAAGGTCGTCAAATAGTTGGGATTGTCGACAACACCACACCCGCAGCCATACAACATTGGGTGGCTTTTCCAAGGAAAAGAACTCTGTGTCATCCAACAATGTTGATTGTCATATGACATCCAACGCTTCAAGGATGAGGTATTATGTGATGTTTCCCCACTGGATGTATGTGATGTTCTCTTGGGCCAACCATATATGTGGAAGTGCCATGACGTTTATGAGTCTCGACCCCACAGTGTCATTGTTTCTCTGGGGGGTCATCTCTACAAAATACCAGAGGTAGTTCCAACTACTGCTCCACCTAAAAAGTGTCGCAAGGTAGTATCTCATACTGCAAAATTTAGCTTCTTCACAATCTGTTCAAAAGGAAAACAGAAGGACACTGCAACCACTACAGCCTCGCCCCAAGCACCTTCTATCAAACAAAAGCAAGTCGAAAATATTATAGAAAAGCACAAATATTCCTTTTTCACATCATCCTCTCATGCAACGTGACTTGTTGAGCGGCCTCATCCTCAACAGGTTCATGACAAACTTCCACAAATTGAGTTGCGCGGCATCCCCAGCAAGGCAAGCAACTCACCAAGATGTAGATTCAACAAACTCTTTTCCCTCTCCCCTGGGAGCTCAATGAAATGGAGACCATTGCTTCCTAAGGAGGGAGGATTGATCTAGGTGGATATCGGTGGCCGCCTAACTTTTCCATATGGCTCAAAACAGTTTTTTGGCAATTTACTATTTTTAGTAGGTTTTAACTTTCAAGGCCATTTTGAGGGCCCAAATGAAGGTTTTTCGAGATCGAGGTTCTCAATGATATTCTAAGGCATGATTGAGCCCCCAAAATGAATCTCCTTGATGATACCTTTCCAACAAGCTATCACGCGCCTAAAACAAAGATTGTATGCAAAAGTTACGACCCCTGGAAGTTGATATACTCACTTACCCAAATGGGGCCCACATGACTTTTGGCGCTTCATCTCCTAGGGTTAGGTTTTTGGATGTCTAGGGTTTTTGACATTCCTTATTATTTTAAAAATGCCTTCAGAGCCTCATTGTAATCATTTTCTTGCGAATGTGAGTAACCGTCACATCTCTTCTCAAAGATAAGTTGTCACCATTCTAGAGAGTCTTTCACTCTGTATTTTTGCAATCTCTGCACATTTCTTTCAATAATAGAAATCGTGTATTACTATATCTCTGTGTTTATGTTTGAATATCTGATATATTTATGTTATATTATTGGATATACGTGATATCTCTGTGCATTTATTTATTATATCTTTGCTCTCATTTCATGCCGAAAATAATACGGATCAGTGGTATCAGAGCAGGATATTCTTGATCGGTTTTTTTTAGTGCATGTCCCTGACGAGGTCAGAGTATATCAATTTGGGTCTCAAGCTTGTCTCTCTTGAAGAAAATCGCTCTCACACACCCAAGAAACCCTCAATGGAAGAAGAAAATAAAAACGACGGAGCAGACGATCCTATCAATCTGTTTCTTGAGCAAGCTCTCATGCGACAGAGGGACGAAATGATGGAGAATTTTGCCCACATCCTTCAACGCCTGCCGAAAAAAACAGGCGCATATTCATCAACAGACCACTTTGGAGGCACCTCCCCTTTCAAGGTACAAGTTGATTTTGATATTCTTGTATTTGAAGGACAGATAGATGCAGAAGCTTTACAAAAATGGTTAACTCTGCTAGAAGGTTATTTCTCTGTTCACAATTTTTCCAACAAAGAAAAGATCACCTTCGCACTCCTTAAATCTCTCCCTCATGTCAAACATTGGTGGGAAACTTACTGGGAGAAAAGTTACACAGAGGTGTTTGGAATATACGGGGTCGATCCCACTTTGGATTTTTTTTTGGATGCGATAAAGGAACAATATTACCCTGTTGGCAACTATGAGGAGCAGTACATGAGATGGACCACACTGTGGCAAGAGAGGGGCCAAGCAGTTATGGAGTTCACCAATACCTTCCATACCTTGCGCACCAATATAGGTATCAAAGACTCTGAGTGACATTTGGTTTTGAAATACCATGGGGCTCTACACAGATACATCCAGACTGAAATGGATTTTATGGACATCTCATCACTTGGTGTTGCTTATCGATATGTTGTTAAAATCGAGAAAAAATTTAAGCACCTGAACAAACGGGAGTTCGGGTCTGCAAATCTACAACAATCGAAGTATGAAAAATATGACCCTAACAAACAGTCTCCTGAAAACTAGTCCAAGACATAGGAAATGAAGGGTCATGAGAAGACAAAGAAGGACACCGAAAAATGGTGTGAGTTCCACAAAATCCCCTAGCACAACAACGATGAATGTCGCTCAAAACAGTCATTGGTGTTCGAGATCAAAGACAAAGAGTCAAACCCTGATTCAGAATCTGATTCTGAAAATAATGGTAAAGGATAGATCATTGATGCGGAACCCACTGCTATTGTCGTGACCGCAACAATTCAACCAGAAGAACCAACAGATCCTGAAGAGGGGGAGCGCCTTTTTCATTCACATATGTGAGTGAATAGGACCCCATTGCATGTTATTGTTGATAGGGGAATCCAGAAGAACCTCATCACAACAGAGGTCATCAAGCAGTTGGGATTCTCGACAACACCACACCCGCAGCCATACAACATCGGGTGGCTTCGCCAAGGAAGAGATCTTCGTGTTAGCCAAAAATGTCGATTATAATATGACATCCAACCCTTCAAGGATGAGGTATTATGTGATGTTTCCCAACTTCATGTCTGTGATGTTCTCTTGGACCAGCCATATATGTGGAAGCGTCATGTTATTTATGAGTCTCAACCCCACAGTGTCATTGTTTCTTTGGGGGGTCATCTCTATAGAATACCAGAGGTAGTTCCAACTATTGCTCCACATAAAAAGTGTCGCAAGTTAGTATCTCATATTGCAAAATTTAGCTTCTTCACAATCTGTTCAAAAGGAGAATAGAAGGACACTGCAACCACTATAGCCTTGCCCCAAGCACCTTCTATCAAATAGAAGCAAGTCGACAAGGTTGCACCAAAGAGAAAATATTCCTTCTACACATCGTCCTCTCATGTAGCCCAACTTATTGAGCGGCCTCATCCTCAACAGGTTCGTGAAAAACTTCAACAAACTGAGCAGTGCGGCGTCTCCAGTAAGGCAAGAAACTCACCAAGATGCAGACTCAACAAACGTTTTTCCCTCTCCCCCGGGAACTCAATGCAATGGAGACCATTGCTTCCTAAGGAGGGAGGATTGATCTAGGTGGATATCGGTGGCCTCCTACCATTTCCAAATGGCTCAAAACATTTTTCTCGCAATTTTGGCAATTTACTATTTTTAGCAGGTTTTAACTTTTGGGGCCATTTTGAGGGCCCAAATGAAGGTTTTTCAAGATATAGGTTCTCAAATATAGTTAAATGCATGATTTATCCCCCAATATGAATATGCTCGGTGATACCTTTCCAACGAGCTATCACACGCCTAAAACGGAGATTGTATGCAAAAGTTACGACCCCAGGAAGTTGATGTACTCACTTACACAAACGGGGCCCACATGACTTTTGGCGCTTCATCTCCTAGGGTTAGGTTTTTGGATGTCTAGGGTTTTTTCCATTCCTGCTTATTGTAAAATTTCCTTCAGAGCCTCATTTTAATCATCTTCTTGCGAATGCGAGTAGCTGTCACATCTCTTCTCAGAGATAAGTTGTCACCATTCTAGTGAGTCTTTCACTCTGTATTTTTACAGTCTCTGTACATTTCTTTCATTAAGAGAAATCGTCTATTACTGTATCTCTGTGTTTATGGTTGCATCTCTAATATATTTATGTTATATAATTGGATATACGTGATATCTCTGTGCATTTATTTATTATATCTCCACTCTCATTTCGTGCCGAAAATAATCTGGATCACCTCTACAACTCAACAACTTACAATATTATCATAACTACAACTGAAATTTAAGCATCATTGACGCAAACCCCACTGCTATTGTTTCCACCGCAATAATTCAACCAGAAGAACCAACAGATCCTGAAGAGGGGGAGCGCCTTTTTCATTCACAGATCTGGGTGAAGGGGACCCTGTTGCATTTTATTGTTGATAGCGGAAGCCAAAAGAACCTCATCTCAACAAAGGTCATCAAACAGTTGGGATTGTCGACAACACCACACCCACATCCATACAACATCGGGTGTATTCACCAAGGACGAGATATCCATGTCAGCCAAAAATGTTGATTTTCATATGACATCCAACCCTTCAAGGATGAGGTATTATGTGATGTTGTCCCACTGGATGTCTATGATGTTCTCTTGGGCCAACCATATATATGGAAGCACCATGTTGTTTATGAGTCTCGACCCCGCAGTGCCATTGTTTCCCTGGGGGGTCATCTCTACAGAATACCAGAGGTAGTTCCAACTACTATTCCACCTAAAAAGTGTCACAAGGTAGTATCTCATACTCCAAAATTTACCTTCTTCACAATCTGTTCAAAGGGAGAACAAAAGGACACTGCAACCACTACAGCCTCTCCCCAAGCACCTTCTATCAAACAAAATCAAGTCGACAAGGTTGCAACAAAGCGCAAAGATTCCTTCTGCACATCGTCCTCTCATGTAGCCTGACTTGTTGAATGGCCTCATCATCAATAAACTTGTAACAAACTTCCACAAACTCAGTAGCGCGACGTCTCCAACAAGGCAAGCAACTCACCAAGATGCAGATTCAACAAATGCTTTTCCCTCTCTCCCAGGAACTCAACGCAATGGAGACCATTGCTTCCTAATGAGGGAGGATTGATCCAGGTGGATATCGGTGGCCACCTACCTTTTCCAAATGACTCAAAATAGTTTTCTGGCAATTTTGGCAATTCACTATTTTTAGTAGGTTTTAACTTCCGAGGCCATTTTGAGGGCCCAAGTGAAGGTTTTTCGAGATATAGGTTCTCAATGATATTCGAAGGCATGCTTGAGTCCCAAAAATGAATCTCCTCGATGATACCTTTCCAATGAGCTATCACATGCCTAAAACGGTGTTCGTATGAAAAAGTGACGACCCCGGGAAGTTGATGTACTCACTTACCCAAATGGGCCCACATGACTTTTGGCGCTTCATCTCCTAGGGTTAGGTTTTTGGATGTCTAGGGTTTTTGGCATTCCTACTTATTGTAAAAAGGCCTTCAGAGTCTCATTGTAATCATCTTCTTGTGAATGTGAGTAGTCGTCACATCTCTTCTCAGAGATGAGCTTCCACCATTCTAGCGAGTCTATCACTCTGTATTTTTATAGTCTCTATACATTTCTTTCATTAATAGAAATCGTGTATTATTGTATCTCTGTGTTTATGGTTGCATCTCTAATATATTTATGTTATATTATTGGATATACGCGATATCTCTGTGCATTTATTTATTATATCTCCGCTCTCATTTTGTGCCGAAAATTATCTGGATCACCTCTACAACTCAATAACTTACAATAGTATCATAACTACAATAGTCGAACCGAACTAAACTAGTATTCTCTCATCCACTGAAATTTGAACCCCGACCTAGGCCTCCTGAGTTCTTATTTATATTATTTTACAAGCTTATTAGTTGTTACAATATCTACCAAAACCCTAACCCTAACATGGTTAGGTCTATCTTCCTAAGCACCTTGAATGTTGCTTTTCCTACCATCTTTTCTTCTCCAAAATTAGGCCTTTTCCCTCCAAAATTGGGTATTTTCTCAAAATAGGCCTGCACCCAACAGGCCCCCAACAATGACATGTGGTTCGTCCCAAGCCACTTAGGTAGTGCACTCTTCCTGCACTACCCTATCCAAGCTAAGGAACTTTTTTTCTAGTTCCTTTCCTTTCTCTCTCAACTGTGTGGCTTTGTTTGTTAGCGCCTCTACTGTCTACATTGTTATTTCCTTCTGCATTAGTGTCATTCTCTCTGTCTGTGTCTGTGACATACTTTTCTTTTCCTCCTCCAATTGCACAATAACCTGTGTTGTTTCTTCTTGGAGGGGTTTCAGTTCCTCTTGTCTCTCTTGCTTCTGCATTTGCGCTTCTTGCATATTTGTCTGCAACTTTTTCATGTCCTGAGTTCCCTTCAAGAATTGTGTGATGCTCATCGCTTTCTGCCTTTGTTTGAGCTCTTGTATGGCTACAATGATTCTTTATTATTCCTTTTCCCACCGTTGGACCTTCCCATCCTCTTCCAGTGTTGTCCAGAGTTTTGCGTCTCTATCAAATAGTTCTTCTGTTGTGCTTTCTTGTCTCTCCTTCTCATCCATTTGGAGTGCAGCTTCTTGTTTTCTTTGTTCTCACACCTCGGGAGGAGTCATAGGGTTAAGCCTTTCCTTTAGCTCATAAATATCCTATATGTACTAATCAATGGTTTGTGTAATGAGGTTGATATTCTTCTTTGTGCTTTTCTCCACTTTTTTCACGTTGTTTGGGATACGATTGTACATCGTTGTCAATCCCTGTTCCAATATGTCTACGTGTTTTTTCTCTTCCTCCTTCTCTACGGTCAATTGGTTGCATATTATTTGAAGCATTTTTGTGACCCCTCTACCCACTTCTAAATGTGTTGCATCTGAACGGGCCCTAGATTGCACTTCTTGCATGACACTGGCCTATAGCCCATATAAGTCCTTTGTATGTATTTGTGCCATAATCATTCCTACTTGTTCTACCTCTTCCAGGGGTTTCTGTGCAGTCTCCTAATCAAATCTTATCATTTGACATGTTACCAAGAATTTTTCCCTTCCCTAGATGATGAATTGTACTATCTCTTCTCCTTTACTCTGCGCAAGTGGTCGCTGTGTATTTTCCTGTTGCTGCGTGGTGGCCTGTGGTCCCTCTTGTATTGTTAATTGTTGTATGTTTTCATGGACCTTTAAGATATTTGCCATGATTTATTCTCACTGTGCCTCTGCAATTTGGACGAATTCTTCACTCATGTCTTGGAATTTGTCTGCAATGAGTTATGCATTATCCTCTGTCAGGGTGATGCCTTGGTCCTCTGTTTCGTATTTTCTCTTATTGTGCATGTATTTTTCTTGCACATGCTTCCTCTCTTTCTGTGAGGGTTGTGCCCCACTCATTACACCTTGGGATATTTCTTTTGCAACATGTGTAGTCTCCTTCTTCCCAGTTTGTGGTAGACTTCTTGTCCTTACTGCAGTTGGTGTCCTCCTCGGTGTTTTTGGTACTATGTTGCTTCCATATGGTTGAGTTCACGTTGTGGTTGTTCTATTATTGTCAGTTGGGTTGCTTGTTCTAGATGACAAGCCTGCTTCGGCCTTATCCTTGTGCTTAGAGTACTGTGTCGTGCATGTCTTTGTGGTTGGTTTTTCTACTGGAAGCTTTCAATGCGCAGGCCAGTATTTGATGATCCAATCCACTTCCTCCCTCGTGACGCAATATTGCATCTTGAGCCATTCCTTCTTGGCATCTCTCGTGACCTAGATCGATATGTGATGCATGGATGCCTTGAATTTGGATATCCCCTCTATCTCTTGCACTACCTCCATCAGTATGTGAAATACATTTTTTGTGTTGGTGTATATCTTCTAGCAACATGGCGAAGACTGTGTTATTGGCATGTTTCTTCTAGTTTTCCTTGGTCTATCAGAGGGACTCATATCTAGTCGCGTAACATTTTTCCATCCTATCCAAAAATGCCAAGAATTTGGGCTCCTTCCACCCTGTCAATGCTATCAAGATGATTATCCATGAATAATGGAACTTGGTTCCATTATCCTATGCATCACGACAGTCTATTAAAAATTGGTTCAACAGGTATGGTGCCCAGCTGAACATAACCCCCTTCGCACACTATGCGGACGTTGCAATAATGCCTGCTGGCACTTTCTCTCTCCAACATTTCCTCAAGAGTTTACAAGCCATTAGCTTGCTAGTGAACCTTGTCACATTGTCATTAATGTCTTTGAAAACAATGCCTATGTTGCCTCACATAGTGTTGAACAATGCTTTAACCTGTTCTTCTAGTTCTTTTTCATGTACTTTGTTCTCTAGGTATTCTTTGGGTTGCACGCTAACTGTGGGGAGTCCTATGATTTTGGCAATTAATGCCACATCAATTTGCACCAGTATATCGATCCACAAGATGCCTCCATGGACGTGGGCGACTAGTTGTTTGACACATAGGCCAGCATTCATACCACACCTAAAATGTGGTATGTCCTATAGATTCATAATGCCCAAACTGTAGAACCATGTTATCCACTGCGCTGGCTCTAGTATAGGTTTTCCTAGGGGTCCAATTTCCCCTGTGTTTATCAAATAATTATCCTCGTCCAACTCTAGAAATTTGGCCGCATCGTGCACGTCGTGGTCAACATACCTTAGCTTAGGTACCTTTACTAGCATGTTTTCCATAGTGATGAATGCATCTCAAAGATAAGGGAGTTGAATCTCCATGGTGTTTGGTGTCTTTCTTTTATATCCCGCAACAGATGTGTCTTCCTTTGTTGCGTCTACGTCCTCTTCCTCGCTTCCATACTTTGGTTGTTCGGTGATGTCCTCAAACAACACCCCTTCATGTTCCTGGGATTGTCTCGATCCCATTGTTTCATCGGGCTTCGCAGGCATCTCTGGGTTAGGGTTTGAAATGTTGTTTTTGTCCTTGAAGATCTACTCTATTTCTCCTTCCTGTGTTGTAGGAATCTCTTCCTTGACCTGTGTCAAGCTAATTGATTATGGGTCTAAGGTCGTAACATCCTCCAACACGACCACATTTTTAGGTTGTTACAATCTATCCTTATGACTTTGGCCCTATTGATTAATTCGAACGAACTGTCTTGGCATGCTGAACTTTGGTGGTGTCATCCTTGTTAGCACCATGATTTTCATAGCTAGAGTTATAGGCTTGTCCAAAGTTTTCAAAGTCATGCCATTATCTTGGGAAGATCAAGGAATTCCTAGATGAGTCATAGTTAGTGTTTCAAGGTTTATGAGGTCAGTAATTAAATAAAGAAAGACTTAAAATGTCAGTAAGGGGTCTATCCATAAGTTGGGTTAAAGGGTGTATTGTATTTTTCATAAAACACCATCATAAAAAACAAAGAGTCAAGAGTGTAAAAGTCCATCATGTTCAATTTGTAATGGTCCACTTTTTCCTAAGTCTTGAATCATATTAAAAAGTGGGAAATTATGTGTTAAGGTCGAGTCATAAGTTAGGGTGAATGTCATGTCAAAAGGTATCATGGTTCATCATCACCTTTCATGAGGTCATAGAAGGGACAATCATGACACTCCATGTCATTTGTACCGTTTCAAGTTTCAAAAGTGTACCCGCTACACAAATTCCTAAACTTGCCTTGAAATGTCTTTTCACCTTGGATAATTGCTTACCATTTCAAATTTCATCCCGTATCCATTCAAGAATGAATATTGGCCACCTTTTGTCTTTCTCCATCGCCTTCACGACCTATGCATAGTCCATAGCCTCTCCAACAAGATCCAAAGCTTTATGCTATGCAAACTCCATTCGCTACACAAATGTTGTGTGCTTCTAGTCACTACGCAAACCTTGTGTGCTGCCAGTCGCTATGAAAAACCTTGTGCATTGCCTTTTGCTATGCAAATTTGTACTATGTTTTATGTTGCACACCCTTCATTTGTTTCAATCATTGTCTAAGAGCCTTTGTTGGAGCCCATTACAAGTTTATCCTCTGCAAAAATTCTCCTTTCATATAACTAGGTTTTCTTCATTCGAGCCAAGCCCTAGCCATCATATTTTGTTGTGCAAGATTTCATGCTAAGTGTGAAGGTTTTTCTATTTTGAGCAGTTACTTTTGCAAGGAAGACATCACAGAACCATGACTTCGCAGGGAAAGAAGAAATACAAGGGAGGAAACATTTTCAGATATGAACCCCAAGGGTTGAATTTAGTGAACTCAGACCCTGGATACATGGTGTCCTTTGAACAATATGCATGTATGATATTCTGTGAAAAAGTTCAGGGGTATAATGTGCAGCTGACCAAGCAGTTTTCTCTGAACTTTAATGGTGTCAGCACAACCATTGCGGGGTCACTTTTCTAGTATCAGAAGAACCCATATCAACTTCTACATAGGTCCCTACATAGGGAGAGAAATTGTTTAAAGGTATGGCCTTAGATCCTTCGTTTTATATTGATTTCCTCAAACCCAAGTATAGAAATCAGAAGATTGGTGCCACCATCCCCAGGGAATATGATTTGGAACCATATGAGATTATTTTGAGGGTAATCCATAAATACTTTACTTGTGAGGGTAGGTTTGATAAGGTATATCAATACCACATAAGGATCCTTATGCATTTTACAGGGAAATCCCCCTAAATTTACCTTTCTGCCTATATAGAATCTTGGGAAAAATGGCAGAAAGAGTTCAAGCCAGAGATTACCAGCTAAAGAGTAGCTTATTCCAATTTTCCTTGGTGAAGTTTTTGGTGGTTGAAGAGCTTAGAAAGTTAAACAGGGACTGAGATTCCTTCTTGACCTCAACAAAAATTGCACTGGATCCTAAAGGAGAAACCCCCTTGTCTGCTGAGAAATCAACATCTAATAGTTCAGGGGTGAAATAAGGAGGTGTTCCTAAAAGAGGAAAAGGAAAAGAGATTGAGAATCCATCACCCAGTCAACTAGTCTTGAAGAAAAGAACAAAACTACAATTCATTGATGAACCTAAGGAGACACATGCTCCCAGTAAATCACTCACCAAGTCATCTTCTAGGAGGTTTCCCATACCCATAGCTCAGACATAGTTTGTTGAATTTGCAACCCAAGATATTGATGAGGAGCAAGTGAAGCTAGGGGAGAAATATTTAAATGTCAAAGAGATGCAACAACAACTCAAGAAATATTAGCATGTTATAGCTCAATTCTACCAGAAGAACAAGGAATTGAAAAGGAAACTAAAAGAGATGACTCCTGAAGCACAAACACTACAGAGAAAAGCAGGCCCCATGCAATAAATTTCAAAAGAAATAAAGATCGGGAAAATCCCTAAGACTATAGTTGCAGCCAAACCTACATCATCTATGACAAGGTCCTTGGCAAGGAAGAGTAGTCCATACATACAAGGAAAGTAAGCAGCAAATCAAAAATCTCCTACTTCACCCACAAAAGGAGAAAAGAACATAAGATGGTTGAATAAGTAGCTAAGATAATCTCAAGATGAAATCACTAATATCATGGAAGAAAGCAGGTTATCATATGATAGAGCCATGAGACATTTTGAAGAATGCATACCAGCTAGAGAAAATGCATGTGCAACCCTTTCTAATGCTCAGTCAAAGTTGAAGAGGAATGCAACCTTGTTGAGGCAGGTGAGAAATTTAAAGAAACAGAACCTGTCGTTGAGAAAATAAAATAGGGCCTTAAGGTTACAAGTGAAATTGGATGAAGAAGCTAAGGACATGCTAAATCTCCTTGCTAAATTTGCAGAAATATGAGTGAGGAAGCCTTATTTTTGTCTTTTTTGGGTATGGAACCATGTCAAAGTTTTGTTCACGTCATTAAAGAGGTGAACAACATATATTTGATGTAGATGAGGGTTTGTTTCACCAAGGTGAATACTTGTTGTGCACAATATGTTGTTTTAATAAAGAAATAGTCATACACTGCACTTGCATAGAGAATATTCACTACACAAATGTTGTAAGCTCACATGATCAGAAAGAAGGATATGTGATGAAAGGAATACAATTTTTGAGGAAGATTCATGGTTCCTAGCCTTTGTTGCCACCTGGATTTTCATGAGAAACCACAACATGGGGATTCGCTATGTAAAGTCGCTACACAAATGTTGTAGCCAACACTTGCGCAACAGTAACCAGAATTCGCTACGCAAGGGTGACAGAGTTGTCCAGCAATGAACATGATGACTCGAGGTGTCCCTAGATGGACCTAATGAATCATCACAACCTTATGGTCGATTTTTTCTCAAATATCTATGATTTTAAACGATATTTTGGTTATGTTTTGATTGGAAAAAACAGATTTTCTATTTTTAGTAAATCTTGTTGGAGTTGTTGTTATCTTTGAAAGAAACTAGATCTATGATTCTAGGATGTAGTAGTTCGACCCTAGCAGCCAAGTGTGGAATTGGTTTTCTATATATGTTCATGAATTTGATGTAAATAAGGGCGAGTTGGCAGAAGTATAGACATTTTGATTTTCAGTGTAATTTTATGAATCTAATAAAAACACAAATGTAGAAGTCTTGAATTCCTTATGAAAAAGATTCTAATGGTGGTGATCTGAAGATTGTACTCTTTATTTGTATGTATTCTTTGAGTACTTACTTTCATCTTCACTTTTCTTTTGTTTAAATTGGATAATTAAGAGTCTATAATTCATCTAATGGTGCTCTAGAATTAACTGATTTAAATTATTTTTATCTTCTTAACTAAGGTCAGAATTCATCCTTTATGATGCTCTCATTCTGTTATGTGTTTTTGTTCTTCTTTCACCCTACATAATCAAACTCAAAACAGAAGTTCATCACCTTATTTATCCCTTTTTCCTCTGAGGATTTCTACCTACCAGTCATTGTTTTCTTTTTTTTTCAGGGGTTGACTCGATAGCCCTAAAGGTACTAGAATTACTTGCCAGGAAACCTTGAAAAAACTATATCAAACATCTAAATCTAGCCATCAGTTAAAAAACAATCTATCTATCAGAGATCAAGTCTCAGAGAGAGCCCTCTCTAGATTGGAAAGTGTTAGCGATAAATGTTGTCATGGGCTCGAGAGCATTCGGGTCTGCAAGTTGCACGAAATGATCAAGCGCAACACAGGAGAATCCCTACTTTTCCAAGTAGCAGGTCAAGCGAGCGGGCAAAATGTCGTCGACAGCATCCTGGGTCTATTTTTGTGAAGCAGATCGACGGTCGGTGGGTATTTTCAGTCACCCGAGTCACGCCAAGTATAGCGCATAAGTTTTCAAAGAGGTGAACGGTCAGAAGTCTCCGCAGAGAAATCGCGAGATAACGAGGGTCGTTGATCGCGATCTGTTGATGCGCGAGTTCATTTCTTGAACTCGGGGTTCGTGAGTTCGGAGGGCGGGCCATATCTTTTGGCCACGTGAGATCGCGAGATGCGAAGTGCTGAGGGCATCCAGGGCTTGGGCCCACAGTATTTCCGAGAAGATCTCAGTCGTCCATCCAGAGGGACACGTGGTGCATGATTAGGCTCCTCGCCTCCTCGCCCCTCGAAACTTTGAATATCGAGGACCAGCCTCCTCCCAGCCACGAGACGCGAAGTGTCGAGGGCATCCAGGGCTTGGGCCCACAGTATTGTCGAGAAGATCTCAGCCGTCCATCCAGAGGGACACATGGTGCGCGATTAGGCTCCTCGCCTCCTCGCCCCTCGCAACTTTGAAGATCAAGGACCAGCCTCCTCCCAGCCGCGATACGTGAAATGTTGAAAGCACCTTTGAAGATAGGCACAAGGTCACAGCCCATGGTCACTTGGGCGTGATAAAAAGAGCTGTGCAAGAGGCCGAAGCATCAGGTTTAGCTGCGGAAGGGATCATTGTGTTCTCCAGGTGCCAGTTCAACTTGATCTCAATCCTAATACCTGCTCAGAGTGAATGAAGAAGAGAGAGGGTGGTTGAAACCTCGCCTCACTCATTAATTGCCAGGTATGGATGTCCCGGAAAGAAGTCTGCCCAAGATGGTCCTCTGTACTGGTTTTCCCACAGAAGCCATGTCGATGTCCTCGACTCACCAGGGAAGTCTACGCATGCTAATTCGGCATTTAAGGGCTCAACTACCCCTTAGCGTGAGCCACGCAGAGTTAAGGTGGCGTATGACAGAGGAGTGCAGACTAGATTTGATTGAAGAGACGCCCCATCCTGAAAGTCTAAAACGCCTCTGTTGGGTAAATGTTTTAGGAGTATATATACTTAGTTTTGATATTTTTCAAAGGATCGATGGTTGAGCAGAGCTCCCGGTTGTAAAGCTTTAATGAAGCACTGATACTCTGGTTATGTATGAACTTTTGAGACTTCTTGTCTTATGAATGCCGATTTATTTTACGTCTTTGTTAAACTGTGTTAGAACAACTCGGAATTGGAGGATCCAGTCGAGTTGTAGCCATTATAGGATGATGTTGTAATGGATCACTATAATGGTTGCACTGTCTCTAATCAGTCCTCGTGATTTTCCCAGCGCTGAGTGACTTGGAATTGGAGGATCCAGTCAAGTCCCCTTTCAGTTTCTTGAGACCCTGAACCAAGCAGATCTTGCATTCAGAGTCTTTCTTCCACAAACTGTCGAAAGCCTATTTCCCAAAGTTGTTTGTTCACCTTTCTTATCAAGTCTTCCACCTGATCATATTTTAATCAACCCACTGGTTGAAGTTGGATCAAGACCTCCTTTGTCCCACACATGTTAGACCCAGTCCCTGAGTTAGAGTAATATTTCCTCGAGTCTTTAGCTCCATTCGATCACCCCTTTATAAACAAATAATGACATTAAACTGATGGGTGTCGGGCTCTACTCCTGCAATCAATCCAGGAGTGACTTACGTCGCCAACATTTCTGGTGCCGTTGCCGGGGACGAAGTTGAATATTTTCCCCGGGATTGAATGACAACGATTAGTTGATTCTGAAGGTGCATCATATATCAGAACTATTGATATTTCTACCGTGCACCTGGCGACTCCATTGTGACGACTCCACTGGAGTGAACCTGTTGTTTTAGTTGTGGCTTCCAGAGGCAAACATACGTGGTCCCATCCACAGCTGCCCCTAGCTACGCCTGTAGCCAATCCTGAGGTGATTTACAAAAAAGGAAAGGCCTCCGAAGGAGAAACTTCCATCGTTGAACCAGGTAATCCATTGTCTCCTTCTATAGGAACTCCTCTTTCTTCTCCTCAGCCCCTTAGCAGACTGTTTTCTGAATTTTCCCATTTCTTAAATTTCGGGAGTGTTCCTACTGAGTTATCCCCTCCCGGTCTGGGATTGGAAGGAGAAACCCTTGTCACTCCCTTCTCCTCTGAAGTTGTACCTTGGCATAGAGTTAGGACTACAGAAGATTTTCCCACTCCTGCACAAAGAGGAGCACCTGCGGACTTGAGATCGTTAGCCTTCTCCTTAAATCCTCTCTTGTTTCCCACTCCACTTCGGGACTCATTCCCAGTAGCCCCTTCGCGAACTCCTTCTCCTCCGAGTTCTCCTCCACCTAATATTCCTATGGCTGGTGCTAATCCCCCTTTGAATAGAATGGATGCCATAGTCGCTGCCAGATATGCTCCCTTAGTTCTTCCCCATCCTATGAATCCTCTCCCTGCTGGGGATTACTTGAAATACATGCCCAAGTTCACTGGGGAAGGAGACATAACTGCTGAAGAGAACCTAGTTGCTTTCTACAGTTATGCATACAACCTTAATATTGAAAATAAAGATGTCTGGATGAGAGTCTTCATCCAGAGCCTGGATGGTGAGGTGAGGAAGTGGTTTAGAGGATTGGCTCTAGGGTCTATTGTTGGGATTGAAGCTCTAGATAATGCTTTCCTGAGACAGTGGGGAGATAGGAGGGATTTTATGTATTACATGACAGAGTTCGAGTCTTTGAAGAATATGGAAGGAGAATCTGTCTCTGACTTCTCCAAAAGATTTAATAAAATGTATAATAAAATTCCTACCGAAATAAATCCTTCAGAAGCCTCGGCCAAGATTTCTTACGCTAGTGCGTTTGGCCCCGACTTATGCCTGTTATTGAGAGAAAGAAGAGCCACCTCCTTAGCTCAAATGCAAGATGCGGCCATAGAAGTGGAATCCAATGTATTAGCAGCTGACAGACTAAGGAACAAGGCCGACGCAGACAGAAGAAAGGGAAGGTCCGAAGCCTCAACTTCTGACCCAATCGTGCACCACCCTCAAGTGGATGAGCTGACCAAAATGGTGAAGTCTTTGTCTGCAAATATGGAGAGAATGAAGGTGGAGGGGAGGCAAGCATACAAGGGCCCTCAAAACGCTGAAAACAAAGGAGGATTCAGGAGGCCGAACCATATTACTCCCCCGACTGTGCAAAAATAAAGGGGAAGAGACAGAGAAGATCAGAAGAGTCAAGCCCCTTTCCAAAACAATTTTATAACCGAGGAAAAAGAAGGAGAAACAGATGAGCCCGATCATGAAATCCATTGCTTAGGAGACACTCCTCCTTTTCCTCATCTCACTCAATCAGCATATGAGGATTCTCTCATGGACAGTCAACTAAATGAGCTGAGCAAGGAAAACAAGGCTAGTGGCGGCCGAGGCAGGTATAACCTAAGGTCCAACAAAAAGACAGCAGCACCTGATATTCCTGAGCAAACCACTGGAACAGAGAAACCTGTTGTTGAAGTAGCATATGGTCACAGAGGTAAGAAGGCTCAGCCTCTCTCTCCCATTGTCCACAATCATGCCCCTCTTTCAAAAGATCAGAATCCCTGTGCCCCTCACCTAGCTAATTAAACATGGAGAATTTAAAAAACGCTTCTCTGAGCTTTTACAGTCTGAAGCTTCATGCCTTCCCACAGACTCCATAAACCTCCAAGACGAAAATCCAGCAGTTGTCCTAGGTCCCATGGTAGAAGATAGAGATGATTCATCCCCTCCCTTCTACACATCCCTGAACATACATGATAAAGTGTTGCACAACTGCTTGATGAATTCAGGGGCTTCTCACAACCTCATGCCCAAAACTGTCATGCAGGAGTTAGGACTAGAAGTCACCCAAGCTTATCATGACCTCTATTCTTTTGACTCCAGGAGAGTTCAGTGTCTTGGAGTTATTAAAGACCTGGTTGTAACCTTGTTTCAACTGCCCATGAAAAGTGTGGTCATGGATATCGTAGTAGTTGATGTCCCCCCCAAGTTCGGTATGCTATTGTCAAGATCTTGGATAAAAAGACTGGGGGGAACCTTGCAAATGGATCTCACGTATGCTACTATCCCAGTGTTCAGAGGAGAGCATAGAAGACTATATAGGGAAGCCCAACTAGCCTACATAATCAGTGATGAAGCTAACCCCACCAATCATCCCATCTTTTCCTTGGACACTGATTTAGGCTCCAGTTTACTACAGCTCACCCATGCCCCCGAGCCTCCTCTCAAACTCAGGAAGAAGCCCACCATTTCCCCTAAACCTCCTTCCTCCATCACCCCCGTATGGAAAATGTTCTTTGATGGAGCCTCCTCCAGAGAAGGTGTTGGAGCTGGAGTGGTTTTTGTGTCACCTGCTCAGGAGACCACATCTCTGTCATACAAATTAGAATTCTAAGCTACCAACAATGTGGCATAATATGAAGCTCTTATCCTGGGATTAAGAGCTGCAAGGGAAATTGGAATTCAGGAAGTAGCAGTGTTCAGCGATGAAGAGTTGGTAGTCCAACAGGTCGGAAACGCTTATCAGGCTAAGCATCCCTGACTTAGAAGCTACAGAAATGAGGTGTGGGATCTTGTTGACAGTTTCTTCTCAACTTTTAACATTTCTTTCATCCCAAGAGAGAAGAACACAGTGGTAGATTCCTTGGCTACATCAGCAAGTAATTTTAAAGTACCCTTGCCCCCTAAATTGAGGTATGATGTAGAAGTAAAATACAGGCCCTCCGTTCCTGACAACGTCAAACATTGGAAGGTGTTTGAGGATGATCTCAAGATCAAAAAGTTCTTGGAGACTATCGAAGAATTTTCAGAAATGCATATCGACCAAGATTTTGTTTCTGAGGAAGGGTCTGATGGGGGTAAGTTGCTGAGTAAAATAGAAAAACATGATATTATTCAGTTGCCTAGCAATCACATTCCGAGAGGACTGGTCCCATTAGAGAGATTGTTTGATGGGAATGATGTGGCGGTAAAGGGGAAAGTTTCAAGTGATGATGCTGACACAGCTGAGTGCAACATCGACACACAAGAGGAGCCTAAGTTCATCAAGCTGTCAAGGAGTTTGACCAAGGATCAAAGGGCTGAATATACCGAGTTGCTGAGAGAGTTTGCTGATGTGTTTGCATGGACCTACGAAGACCTCAAGACGTATGACACATCAATCATTGAGCACAAGATCCCACTGAAAGAAGAGGCTAAGTCATTCAAGCAGAAACTAAGGCAGATAAATCCCATGTTGCTACCTGTCATGGAGAAAGAAGTGAAGAAGCTGCTGGATGCCCAAATCATTGTCCCCTTGAGATATTCTGATTGGGTGGCCAATTTGGTTCCGGTAAGAAAGAAGAGTGGGGAAATCAGACTTTGTGTTGATTTCAGGAACCTGAACAGAAGCTCAAGGAAAGATAATTATCCCCTGCCCAACATGGAACACATATTGCAGAAGGTCACTGGTGCATCTAGAATATCCATGATCGATGGCTTTTCTGGCTACAATCAGATATCAGTCATGCCTGAGGACAGGGAAAAAATGACCTTCACCACTCCTTGGGGCACATTCATGTATGCCAAAATGCCTTTCGGACTGATGAATGCAGGAGCAACATTTCAGCGGGCCATGAACATATCCTTCATCGGGGAGAAGGACCAATTTGTGGTAATATATCTGGATGACATCACCGTCTTCTCCAGAAAAGACAAGGAGCACTGCTGCCACTTGAAGAGGGTTTTCCTGAAGTGTCGAAGGTTCGACCTATCTTGAAACCCCAAGAAATCTTTGTTCGCCATGAAGGAAGGGAAGCTATTAGGCCATATAGTGTCAGCAGAGGGAGTAAGGATTGACCCTAGCAGGGTAGAAGCACTTCAGACCCTGTCACTTCCCAGATCTAAGAAGGAAGTTCAGGCCTTTTTGGGGAAGATAAATTGTCTGAGGATATTTGTCTCTAATTTTGCTGAGTTGGTAAAACACATCACAGCCATGCTCAAGAAGGGAAATGAAGTGAAATGGACTATTGAACCCAGGGAATCGTTTGCCCAAATAAAAAGAGCGCTGACTGAAGCACCTGTGCTAATCAGCCCTGATTATTCTAAAGACTTCCTGATTTTTTCTTTTGCTTCTTGTGATACAATAGCAGCAGTCTTGTTGCAGAAAAACGAGCAAGGGCAAGAGCAACCTATTGCCTTCTACAACAAGGCATTGCGAGATGCGGAACTCCGGTATGAGATCATGGAGAAGCAGGCCTATGCCCTAGTGAAATATCTCAAAGCTTTCAGAGTCTATGTCTTGCACTCAAAAGTCACTGCATACGTTCCTTCAGCCTCTATGAAGGACATTCTTATACTGCCTGACATAGATGGAAGAAGGGGTAAGTGTATCGCCAAGATCCTAGAGTTTGATCTGGAAATCAAGCCCACCAAGTTGATAAAGGGGCAGGGTTTGGCTAGGTTTGTTGGATGAATCCAATTGCAAAGCCTTAGGGATTAGTTTCATCAATGAGCAAGCTGAGTCATTCAACCAGAATTTTCAGGATGCCTTGTCTCTAGCAACATGCTCCTGGTACAAGGATATCTTGTATTTTCTGCAAGAATTGAGG
>ML801011.1:105866-124432 GCA_009831015.1 Picea engelmannii
ATTAGTTTCATCAATGAGCAAGCTGAGTCATTCAACCAGAATTTTCAGGATGCCTTGTCTCTAGCAACATGCTCCTGGTACAAGGATATCTTGTATTTTCTGCAAGAATTGAGGCCTCCTGATGGAATGGAAAAGAGAAAGGCGAGAGATTTAAACCTCAAGGTGGTCAGATATTGCCTCATTGACCAAGCCTTGTATTGGAAAGACCCTTCAGGGGTATTTCTAAGGTGCCTGGACCCACAAGAAGCCCATCAGGTTATTTTTTATTTTCACAGTGGCCTTTGTGGGAGTCATTATTTGTGGAATACTACAGCTCATAAGATCCTTCGAGCTGGGTATTACTGGCCCACTTTATTCCCTGATGTCTGCAGAGAAATCAGAGCTTGCATCAAATGCCAGAAGTTCTCAGGTAAGCAGCAGCTCAAATCTCTGCCATTAAATCCTGTAGTGGTTTCAACACCCTTTTAGCAGTGGGGATTGGACTTCATTGGAGAGATTCATCCTCCCTCAAGTGGTCAGCACAGATGGATCCTGACTGCAACAGATTATTTCACCAAGTGGATAGAAGTTGTCCCCACCAGAAGCGCATCACACAAAGTAATTATCAGCTTCCTGGAGGATATCATAACCCGATTTGGTTGTCCCAGCAGGATCGTCACCGACAATGCTGCTTCTTTCAAATATGAACCTCTAATCAAGTTCTGTGAGCAGTTCCAGATCTCGCTAATTCACTCCACCCCCTACTATCCCTAGGGCAATGGTTTAGTGGAATCTTCTAACAAAAGCCTGATAAAGATCATCAAAAGATTGTTAGAGGATAACAAAAGAGCCTAGGATTCAAAGTTGAAATTTTCTCTGTGGGCCGATCGTGTCACAACGAAGAAGTCTCTGGGCACTTCGCCGTTTCAACTAGTCTATGGAGCAGAGGCGGTTTTCCCTACTCAACTCGCCTTACCTGTGGCGAAGTTATTTCAAGACTACGAGGGAGAACCAGATCATATGATCAGAAGAATTCATCAGATAGTGGAAGCGCAGCAGATCAGGGAACAAGTGAGGGACACAACTTACAGTCGTCAGCAGAAGGTCAAATAGGCTTTTGACAGAAAGGTCAAGAAAAAGGAGTTCAAGATCGGGGATTTGGTATTTAAGTGGGTTACACCCAGACAGGATAAAGTCAAACACAGCAAGTTCGACGCCCTCTGGATCGGCCCCTTTAAAATCTCTGAGTTTTTCTCCAACAACACATATCGGTTGCAGGATCTGGAGGGTGAAGAGGTTTTCAACAGCCCAGTGAATGGGCATTTTTTGAAAAAATGTTTTATTTGAGCCTTAGACGACTCCTCTGTTTGTAAATATTGTCTTTTAGTTCTTTGTTTAGTTTCTTTTTGCATGTTTTCGGCCTAATAAGTGACTCCCTAGCCCAATAGCAAGGCACTGAAGCTGCAGAAGGAGTTCTTAGAGAATCATAGGGACGACTCTATCCCCCATGGAGCCTAATGTTAGCGATAAATGTTGTCATGGGATCGAGAGCATTCAGGTCTGCAAGTTGCACGAAATGATCAAGCGCAGCACAGGAGAATCCCTGCTTTTCCAAGTAGCAGGTCATGCGAGCGGGCAAAATGTCGTCGACAGCATCCCGGGTCTATTTTTGCGAAGCATATCGACGGTCGGTGGGTATTTGCAGTCAGTCGAGTCACGCCAAGTATAGCGTAGAAGTTTTCAAAGAGGTGAACAGTCAGAAGTCTCCGCAAAGAACTCGCGAGATAACAAGGGCCGTTGATCGCAATCTGTTGATGCGTGAGGTGAGTTCGGAGGGTGGGCCATATCTTTTGGCCGCGTGAGATCGCGAGACGCGAAGTGCCGAGGGCATCCAGGGCTTGGGCCCACAGTATTGCCGAGAAGATCTCATCCGTCCATCTAGAGGGACACGTGGTGCGCGATTAGGCTCCTCGCCTCCTCGCCCCTCGCAACTTTGAAGATCGAGGACCAGCCTCCTCCCAGCCGCGAGACGCGAAATGCTGAAAGCACCTTTGAAGATAGGCACAAGGTCACAGCCCGTGGTCACTTGGGGGTGATAAAAAGAGTTGTGCAAGAGGCCGAAGTGTCGGGTTTAGCTGTGGAAGGGATCACTGTGTTCTCCAGGTGCCAGTTCAACTTGATCTCAATCCTGATACCTACTCGGAGTGAATGACGAAGAGAGAGGGTGGTTGAAACCTCGCCTCACTCATTAATTTCCAGGTATGGATGTCCCGACAAGAAGTCTGCCCGAGATGGTCCTCTGTACTAGTTTTCCCACAGAAGCCATGTCGATGTCCTCGACTCACCAGGGAAGTCTGCGCACGCTAATTTGGCATTTAAGGGCTCAACTACCCCTTAGCGTGAGCCACGCAAAGTTAAGGTGGCGTATGACAGAGGAGTGCAGACCAGATTTGATTGAAGAGACTCCCCATCCTAAAATTCTAAAACGCCTCTATTGGGCAAATGTTTTAGGAGTATATATACTTAGTTTTGATATTTTTCAAAGGATCGATGGTTGAGCAGAGCTCCCGGTTGCAAAGCTTTAATGAAGCACTGATACTCTGGTTATGTATGAACGTTTGAGACTTCTTGTCTTATGAATGCCGGTTTCTTTTACGTCTTTGTTAAACTGTGTTAGAACAACTCGGAATTGGAGGATCCAGTCGAGCTGTAGTTGTTATAGGATGATGTTGTAATGGATCACTGTAATGGTTGCACTGTCTCTAATCAGTCCTCGTGATTTTCCCAGCGCTTAGTGACTTGGAATTGGAGGATCCATTCAAGTCCCCTTTCAGTTTCTTGAGACCCTGAACCAAGCGAATCTTGCATTCAGAGTCTTTCTTCCGCAAACTGCCGAAAGCCTATTGCCCAAAGTTGTTTGTTCACCTTTCTTATCAAGTCTTCCACTTGATCATCTTTTAATCAACCCACTGGCTGAAGTTGGATCAAGACCTCCTTTGTCCCACACATGTTAGACCCAGTCCCTGAGTTAGAGTAATATTTCCTCGAGTCTTTAGCTCCCTTCGATCACCCCTTTATAAACAAATCGTGACATTAAAATGATGGGTGTCGGGCTCTGCTCCTGCAAGCAATCGAGGAGTGACTTCCGTCGCCAACAGAAAGGATAGTTTCCAGTCTTAAAGTTGGTTTGTAGGTTACCTTGATAGATTGTTTCTTCAGCCCAACAATTTACTTAGTGATAACATTTTTGCGTCGTTGTCGGGGAACGAAATTGAAAATTTTCCCTGTGAAAAAATGACATTTTTTTAGTTCCAAGGTCTGAGAGCAGTAAACACTTTGGCACATATTGGTTGTATTTCCACTTTGGTGACTCCACACATCATAAAATCAATTTGAAGGTGATTCCACTAGCAGAAGAATCCAAAGATAAATTTTTCATGGTGACTTCATCGTTCAATAACTCGAGGTATGAAGAGTTTATTGGCTTCAGAATGGAAAAATTGGCTTTCGATCTAGGTACTTCATCAAACAAAACAACAAGGTTGGTGGCAGACCTTGTTTCTTTTCAAAATTTCATAAATTGGATTGATATGTCTCCTAAGCATTATTGGTGCGAAATTATTCGTTCTTCATTATTATCTTATTTGGATTCCTGTCATATCTTTAGTCAAGAGGATAAGTTATAATGTTTACAGAATATTATTATGGAACTTGATATAGAACAAGAAACACAAAGGATATCCCAAGATTCATCTTCTTCTGAATAATTTTATGACCAACAAAAATAACAGTATGAATTAAAGACAGATGAAACGTTACTGGCTAATTCAAAATAGTATAAAGTAGGATATCAGGATGCAATGGCTGAATTTTATAGGTACTATGAGCTTAGGCATAAGGTTAGTACTCTGAGGTTTATCCTTCCTGTAGAAAATGAATTTTCAATTAGTAAGAATCCCTCAAAACAAAATGAATATGATAGTCAAAAGCCTTGTTATGACATAGATAATGTGAATAAGTAGAAAGAACCAGTTAAAGATGCTCTTGTGGTTGGTCATAAAGAGATGTTAGTTTTTAATGTTCTTGTGGATCCTTTCGCTGGTTTGTTGGAATCATCAGAGAAGATGAAGTATGTGTTGTTCAAGAATGCAAGGATTGAATTAGGTTTTTAGTTTGGGTTATCATTTGTTGAGTTCTTTTTTTTGTCTGGAGGATTTGAAATCAAGTTGTAGTCAAGAAGCCATTTTCTTGATTGACTTCATTGGAAGTGTGAGATCACTTGATTCAACCTTTACACTTAGCAATGTAGGATAGGTAGGAGTGTGAGTAATATCGATTCTACGAGCATTTCTTTCAGCAATCTGCAGTTTTCATTTTCATCTTAGTTTCCAGATTTCATTTTGGAGCATGTACAGTTTTGGACTTTTAGTGGATACATGTGACACGTCATAGGAGGGTACACACATGGTTTGGGAGAATCCCAATGGATAGGTACTTGGTCTATAGGATCTTTTTTGCCTCACAGGGAGGACCCCATCCCCAGTTAGAGCCAATTTTGGCACTCCATAAATTTGTGCTAATTTAATCATTTCGTAGCACTTGTGTTGACATAATTTTGTATCAATGGTTTTGTAGCACTTCTAAGGTTTTGGGTGATTCCGTAGTGCATGCATGCTAGTTGATGGCACCACTGTTGTCAAAGGGAAAAAATTGGAATTTGGAAAAAATCTATAAACTTGGCAAATGAAAATGGTTTTGAAGGAGCATTTTGGTGTCGAGCTCATAAAAAAGGGCAAAAAATTAATAAATTTGGCAAAGGAGAAAATATAAAGTGTTTTTGGATTTTTTTAGCCAATTTAGGTTTTTTAAAGAAAAAAATTTGCCCTCGGGCTTATTACAGGGCCTAAGTTTATTTTATCAAGATGTATTGGGCCAAGCCCAATCTCCAAGTATGAGATCAACATCGAGAGCTAATTCATGTATCGAGCCAAGAACCTGCCACATAACACAACATAAGTCAAGGCAAAGCCAATGCACAAGAGCCCAACCCAGTCACATGGAGAAGGAGCCCACGAGGGGGTACCACTATGGTCAACACATTGATATAACCTGTGACATATATAAACACATTTTATTATTTTCACCTAATCCATGTCGGATATGTCCCCACTGGGAAAATAAAAAAACGTAGATGTAAAACCTCAACGCCAAGTGCCCGAGCCTGTATGCATTGGTTTTTAGGTGTCAATATTGCTAGTACAAGTTTCAGGAATTTATCAAAGCCTGTCACATTGACCAAGCGCCAAGTCTCATTCAAGCACAAGCTACGACCAAGGGAGAAGAGAGAAGGAATTGTTACTGAAAGAAGGAATAAAAGCTACAATAGTTATGGAATATAGAAAGAGAGGAGTACTAGAGCATGCAGATGTTTACAACGATACACCCATCAGTCCATTCAAAGAGATATGGAGTCTACCATTACAATCCAGGGCGTGTGTTATCATCATTAAAGCAGGAGGGTGCTCTCATTCTGGCTTCATGCATTGCTACTGTAAATAATAATGGGCTCAACGATTCTGAGACCAATCGATCTCCAGATATTAAATCAACTATGGCCTTTGATAACTGGCTTAGTTATTGCCTGATTTCTAACAGATTGGAAGAAATCATTTGGTTTGAAAGGAGAAGCCCCAGTAATGCACGAAAAATCCATCCGTTTAGCGAGAGGTTTTATCCATTGTTGGTTTCTTTGGGTGCAGTTGGTGGAGAGGCCATCGCAAAACGGGTAGATAATGGATGGGCGTTTGGGTGAGATGCTTAGATAGCAACATGCACATGGAATGTAATTGTTTTTTTTTGGGTAGTTGGTATTCAATTTGAATCAAACTTCCATGATGAATCAATGTCTAATCTCAAGCTGTAAACTTTTACATGTTTCTACAAATAAATGGTGATCATAGTTAAAACGATCAAAGTTAAATGTAATGCTCAAGTGCCTTATGTTGCTAGAATCCATTAAATCCAACTACATTACCTGTTAATGGGGAGATGATGCATGGGTTATATAAGCAAGAGTTGGCATATAAACACTTAGCATCTCAAAAGACACGAATGGCTCAACAAGCAATGGAAACCGGGAATAATAATTTGGCATTCAAAGAATGGAAATTCGCTACGCAAAGTCTCCATGCAAATGCTATAGCTAGCACTTGCACAACATTAACTAGAATTCGCTATGCAAAGGTGACAGAGAAGCTGACAGGAAGAAGGAAATTAACATTAGACGGCGCCAGACAGAAAATGTTGAAGGATGCTATGAACTGGCCAGTGTGTCAAACTTTGCAGGAATTGAATCCAGAAAGGTATGGAAATGGAAACAAAGGTTCTTGATTCAACTTCAGGTCTATCACACCTGTCTCCTCCAGTTGTCAAGGGATTTGGTAAACTTCAAGGCATCATGGCATCATTAAATGGAGCTTATTAAAGACATCTTCTCCAATGTTTGATCGACTAAATTATTTCAAAGGCATCGTGAAGGCCCACAAGTGAAGGAAAACCCTCATCCATATGTGTTTTCCACCCTTCGAATGACAAAGGAATTCTAATTGAAACAGAATCCTAAAATCCAGGGATTAGTTCTACACATGTCTTGTTGTTGTTTTCGAATTCTAGGAAAGTAGGTAATAGGGTACAGATGTCATGATGTTGTAATTATTTACTATTTTTAGAAAGATGATAGAGCTTAAATTCTTCAGCTGTAGTTGGTTAATTTTTTCTATATATACTATTAAAGAATACTATGAAGGGGTTCGAATGGCTGGAGGGAGGCCTTTCTTTGTAGCTGGAAAACTCTATATTTTCTCATGAATTTTAATATAAGCATAGAGTATTTTCTGATAGCCCGAGATTCATCTAGACCTTGGTGAGTTGCTTGCCTTGCTGGAGAAGTTGAGATACTTGGTTTGTTGAAGACTGTCACAAACTTGTTTCTAGAGGGGTTGGGAATTTTTAACCAGTCGGGATACCTAAGATGATTGTGTGCAGAAGGAATATTTATGCTTTTATGCAATCTTGTTGACGTGCTTTTGTTGGATAGAAGGTGCTTGGACCGAGGATGTAGTGGTTGCAATGTCCTTATGTTCACCTTTTGAAAAAAAATTGAAGAAGCTGATTTTTTTAGTATGAGATACTACCTTGTGGCACTATTTAGGTGGAACGGTATTTGAAACTACCTCTGGTATCCTATACAGATCACCCCCTAGAGTAACAATGACACTACGAGGTCAAGACTCATAAATAACATGACTCTTCCACATATATGTCTAGCACAAAATAACATCACATAAATCCAACGGGGAAACATCACATAATACCCCATCCTTGAAGGGATCGATTTTGTATGACAATCGACACTGTTGGATGACACGAATATCTCATCCTTGGTGAAGCCACCTGATGTTGTATGGCTATGGGTGTGGTGTTGTCAACAATCCCAACTTTTTGACGACCTTTGCTAAGATGAGGTTCTTTTGGATTCCGATATCAACAATAAATGCAGTGGGGTCCCCTTTCCCCATATCTATGAATGAAAAAGGTGCTCCCCCTCTTCAGGATATGTTGGTTCTTCTAGTTGAAGTGTTGTGGTCACAATAGTAGCAGTGGGGTCTACGTCGATGATTTGTCTTCTAACAGTATTTTCTTAATCATATTATGAATCAGGGTTCAACTCCTTGTCTTTGATCTCAGACACCAATGATTGTTTTGAGGGACATTCATCAGTGTTGTACAAGGGGATTTTGTGGAAATCGCACCATTTTCCAGTGTCCTTCTTTGTCTTTCCATTACCCTTGTTTTCTAGTGGCTTGGATTGTTTTTCTGAAGGTTGCTAGGGCCTTATTCACCATAATTTGGTTGTTGTGGATTCGCAGACCCGAAATCCCGCTTGTTCTGGTACTTAAATTTATTCTCTATTTTAACATCATATCGATAAGAAACACCCAGTGATGAGATGTCCATAAAATCCATTTCAGTTTGGATGTATCTATGTAGTGCCCCATTATATTTCAGAACCAAATGTCGCCCAGAATATTTGATACCCAGATTGGTGCGTAAGGTATGGAAGTTATTGGTGAACTCTGGCACTGGTTGGCCCCTCTCTTGACGTAGTGTGGTCCATCTCATGTATTGTTCATCATAGTTACTAACAGGGTAATATTGTTCCTTGACTGCATCCACAAAAATATACCAAGTGGGCTCGACCCCATATATTCCAGATTCCTCTATAGAAATTTTCTCACAATAATTTTCCCACCAATGTTTGACATGGAGGATATCCATAAGGAGTGTGAGGTGATATTTTCCCAATCGCGAAAATTGTGAACAGAGAAATAACCTTCTAGAAGATTTAATCATTTTTCTAGGGCATGTGCATCTATTTGTCCTTCAAACACAGGAATATCAAAATTAACTTGTACCTTGAAAGGCGAGGTGCCTCCAAACTTGTTTCTAGAGGGGTTGGAAATTTTTAACTAGTCGGGATACCTGAGATGACTGTTTGCAGAAGGAATATTTGCGCTTCTATGAAATCTTGTTGACCTGCTTTTGTTAGATAGAAGGTGTTTGGACCGAGACTGTAGTGGTTGCAATGTCCTTATGTTCACCTTTTGAAAAAAATTTGAAGAAGCTGATTTTTTTAGTATGAGATACTACCTTGTGGCACTATTTAGGTGGGACGGTATTTGGAACTACCTCTGGTATCCTGTACAGATCACCCCCTAGAGTAACAATGACACTACGAGGTCGAGACTCATAAATAACATGGCTCTTCCACATATATGGCTAGCCCAAAATAACATCACATAAATCCAACGGGAAAACATCACATAATACCCCATCCTTGAAGGGCTTGATTTTGTATGACAATCGACACTGTTGGTTGACACAAATATCTCATCCCTGGTGAAGCCACCTGATGTTGTATGGCTATGGGTGTGGTTTTGTCAACAATCCCAACTTTTTGACGACCTCTGCTAAGATGAGGTTCTTCTGGATTCCGATATCAACAATAAAATGCAGTGGGGTCCGATTTCCCCATATCTGTGAATGAAAAAGGTGCTCCCCCTCTTCAAGATCTGTTGGTTTCCCCTTTCCCCATATCTGTGAATGAAAAAGGTGCTCCCCCTCTTCAAGATCTGTTGGTTTCCCCTTTCCCCATATCTGTAAATGAAAAAGGTGCTCCCCCTCTTCAAGATCTGTTGGTTCTTCTGGTTGAATTGTTGTGGTCGCAATAGTAACAGTGGGGTCTACGTCGATGATTTGTCTTCTACCAGTATTTTCTTAATCATATTATGAATCAGGGTTCAACTCCTTGTCTTTGATCTCAGCCACCAATGATTGTTTTGAGGGACATTCATCAGTGTTGTACGAGGGGATTTTGTAGAAATCGCACCATTTTCCAGTGTCCTTCTTCGTCTTTCCATTACCCTTATTTTCTAGTGGCTTGGACTATTTTTCTAAAGGCTGGTTGTTAGGGCCTTATTCACCATAATTTGGTTGTTGCAGATTCGCAAACCCGAACTCCTGTTTGTTCTGATACTTAAATTTATGCTCGAATTTAACATCATATCGATAAGAAACACCCAGTGATGAGATGTCCATAACATCCATTTCAGTTTGGATTTATCTGTGTAGAGCCCCATTGTATTTCAAAACCAAATGTCGCTAAGAATCTTTGATACCCAGATTGGTGCGTAAGGTATGGAAGGTATTGGTGAACTCTGGCACTGCTTGGCCCCTCTCTTGACGTAGTGTGGTCCATCTCATGTACTATTCATCATAGTTACTAACAGGGTAATATTGTTCCTTGACTGCATCCACAAAAAAATACCAAGTAAGCTCGGCCCCATATAATCCAGATTCCTCTGTAGAAATTTTCTCACAATAATTTTCCCACCAATGTTTGACATGGAGGATATCCTTAAGGAGTGCGAGATAATACTTTCCCTATCGAGAAAATTGTGAACAGAGAAATAACCTTCTAGAAGATTTAATCATTTTTCTAGGGCATGTGCATCTATTTTTCTTTCAAACACGGGAATATAAAAACTAACTTGTACCTTGAAAGGCAAGGTGCCTCCAAAGTGGCCTCTTGATGAATACACATCGGTTTTTATCGACAGACATTGAAGGATGTGGGAAAAATTCTCCATCATTTCGTCCCTCTATCACGTGAGAGCTTGATCAAGCAACAGATTAATAGAATCGTCTTCTCTGTCATTTTTATTTTCTTCCACCATGGAGGGTTTCTTGGGCGTGCGAGAGTGATTTTCCTCAAGAGAGACAAGATCGAGACCCAACTTTCTATACCCGGAACTCATCGGGGACATGCACTGAAAAAACGATCAAGAGCAACATGCTCTGATACCACTGATCCAGATTATTTTCAGCATGAAATGAGAGTGGATATATAATAAATAAATGTACACAGATATCTCAGATATCAAATAATATAACATAAATATATCATATATGTAACCATAAACACAGAGATATAATAATACATAATTTCTATTCATGAGCAAAATGTACAAAACTGTAGAAATACAGAGTGAAAGACTCGCTAGAATGGTGGCAACTTATCTCTGAGAAGAGATGAGAAGGATACTCACATTCGCAAGAAGATGATTTTAAAATGAGGCTCCAAAGGCCTTTTTATCATAAAGAAAATACAAAACCCTAACCCTAGAAGACGAAAAGCAAACAGTTTTGTAGACCCCGTTTTGGGTAGTTTGGTGTATCAACTTCTCGGGGGGCATAACTTTGGAATATGATCTCTATTTGGGGTGCACAATAGCTCCTTGGAAAGGTATCGATGAGGATATTCATTTTGACGTCTCAATCAGATCATTTGGCTATCATTGAGGTGCTATATCATGAAAAAACATTTTTAGGCCCTCAAAATGGCCTTGGAAGTTTAGCAACCAAAAATCTACTAAAAATAGTAAGTTGCTAGAAAATTGTTTTGAACTAGTTGGAATAGGTGGGTAGCCATCGATATCCACCTGGATCACAGACATAATCAAAAGAACAAAAATAGGAGTAGATCTTGAAGAAGAACTAACTAGAGCCTTAAGTGAGCTAAAAAGAGAAAGGAAGGAAAACAAGTCCCTCGAGGAAGAATTGATCAAGCCAAAGGAAAGTTCTCAAAATCCCAACAAAAACTTTGTAGAAGTATAAAATATTATTATAAATATAAATATTCAGTTAAAAGAAGCCAAAAAGATTGAAGAAACACTCAAAAATCAGTTGGAATAAAAGAAAGGTTTGGAAGCCGAAATAGTATCACTAAGGAAGGAAGCAAAGAAGAGAGAAGATATCTTGACAAATCATCTTAAGGAAATATCTGAGGACTTAAACAACATTGAAGAATAACTTAGTCAACAAGAAAGAAGACGTGAAAGAGAAATCATCTCCTTGGAAACAAACTTGAAGAAGCAAAGAGAATGGAAGAAGTCATGAATATACAAATGATAAAGAAAGAAAAAGATTGCGAGAAGCTTGAAGAAGAAGTCGTCGCATTAAGATTTGAATTTGATAAGCTCAACAATAATTTGAAGAGATCTCAAGTACTAGAAGACATTCTTAGTTGTCAAAGGTCACCCTTCAATAAATTAGGTCTTGGATACATTAGTGAGGCCTAATGCAAACAAGATTAAAATGTCAATCCCAGCAACAACGTCGAACATAGAGGAAGTTAGACACAGTCGGTAATGAAATTTTAAGAGAAGTGTTTCAGGTCACCGGAAATGAAGAATGAAGAGAAGGCCAAGAACTATGCAGACATTCTCAAAGGAAGGAATCATGGTTAGCGAGAGTAAAAAAGGGATGAATTTGGAAGGACTACATCATAAAGAGGATCATTTGCTTCCAGGTATCAAAGTTTCTTTCCCGACTATTATTTTACTTGTAATAAATTTAGGCATAAAGTTGTAGGTTGCATATCATATGGAAGAGATGTTCAAGAAATAATTGTTTATATGGCCCTCTACAATATCAAATGTTACAAATGCCACAACTATGGACAAATAGCTCGTGATTGTAGAAGCATGATGAAGACTTCCTTGAAGGTAAAAATTGATATCAGGTATAAGAAGGTTTGGAGAAGAAAAAAAAAACAAGAAGAACGAGTTAATGAAGAACTCCCATAGATCATACTCATAGGATTTGTAGATATGTGTGATCATGACGAATCTACATGAAAAGAGGAAGATGTTAGAATTCAAGATGATCATCATGTTGCAAAGTAGTATTATGTATTGTTCTAATCCATCCAGCATGGAGAATCCCAATAAATGTGAATGTTGAAGAGGGGGAGTATAAGCAACAACTACTACATATTGGAAAACTATTTTTTGAACAGTCTGAAGAGTTTGTAGATTTTGGGAAAGTGTATTTTGAATGGTCTAATGGCAAAGGTACAAAATGTCTTGTGACAGATTGGTTGATTAAGGAGCCATTTTTGGAATGCATCTCCATGCAGGTATGAAGAGGCCAACTAGCAATTACGAGGAATATCATTGTCACAATTTTGAGGCAAAGATTCATGATTGTATAGAGGATTCCAAGAATGTATCCAAGTAGGGATATATTCATTATAGATTCGAGAATATGTACTTGTTGCAAACCTGTAGAGTTTTGATTTGAAGATAGAACATACTAGTGGACATATTTGATTCAACTTGAGAAGCAGGAATATGCAGTGATCATTTGTAGTAGATTCAGGGAAGCTCTCAGAACAGTGAAGTGGCAGATTAATCGACATTGTGTGCAATTGAGTAGTAGAGTCATGGACAGTTTTGTGACATATGGACATAGATGAATTCATGAGATATTTGGTAGGTTTAGAAGACAATACTTTAAATGAACCAGAGAAGATACATGACAATGGATGAAATTATGAGCTCAAGAGGAATTGCAGAAAGACTCATTGGCATTGTCATCAAGAGGAATGTTTAGGAAAACATATGACTTAGAAAAAAAACATATTGACAAGTGGAACCAGTTAGTCACAGAAAGGCAAGTTGTGAGAGGAACACCGAGATAGGGGGAGAAAAACCGTCAGGACGAGTTATACTGTTAAAGGAATATTTTTGAATGATTATTTCATTGATGTCAACTTAGTGAATACATGACAATCCATGAAGACTTGAAGTCAAGTGATGAAGGAACCTTGACATGAAAACTGTTAATATATGTCAGTGGATTACATTAAAAGGAAGTACCAATGGACAAGAGGCCCTAGAAGAGAGGAAATGAAGCATATACAATAATCCAACATTGATCTACACAACATCTTGCAAAGAAGAAAGGTGGAGAGAGATTATCAAAAGAAGGTATATTTTCAGAGGATTTACTCTTTTCCATTGATGTCAAATGGGGATAGAAAGAACAAAACTAGGAGAGAAATATTGGAAGCATCAAGACAGGGGGAGAAAGCATGAAGACGAGGGGAGAATGAGTGTTTCCATCAATGCCAAAGGGGGATATGGTTGGAAAATTGGTTGACATTGATCTCAACCCTAGAAGAATCCCTGAAGCAAGTTTGGAAGCCTTTAGAAGTGATGGATGTATTCGAAGAAGTCTCCAAAGTGGTCCCCTTGTGGCATAGTTTTAAGAATGGCCCTCTTGGGAAGACACTTTGAAGAAGTATAAAAGAATCCATGGAAATATGGTTAAGTAATTTTGAATCCCCATAGGTGTGGTCATGAAGCTTGAAGTTGATTGAAGAAAAAGAGTATGAAGGACATTACAAATGCATGCAAAACATCCTTTGATTGATATTCCTCGTCAAGCCATATCCAATGATAGGTGACACACCACGTGGTTCTTCATGATTGAGGAGTTATGTCCTCTTAAATATGAAGCCCCGAAGTATGGTCAAGAAGCCCTAGATCTAAGGTTAAGAAGTTATAAGTTGGCCCTCAATTCAAGTAAAGGAGAAGAAGTTGTTGCAAACAAGAAGTTATAGGTTATCCCTAAAGTAAAGTAAAATAGGTACTTGAAAAAGTATAAATACACATTAAGAAAATCTCATTTTAATTCATTCAATATTGTGATATCTTAGCACAATCTTAGCATTGAATTTCATAGGGAAGATGAAATGAAGAAGGGTGAAATTCCAAGGGAAGATGAAGTCTTGTGATGATGTGTTCTAAGGTATGTTTTTTAAAGGTTATCTTTCCATTTTCACTATAGCTATTTTTATAGAATGATTCAGATATCCAAAATAGGAGGATGTTGAGAAGACATATCAAGGTATCTGTGGTACAAATTTCATCTTTTGAATTATTGTACGTTTGGAGATACACTCTGTGGAAGATAGGGTTTTTTACTAGTCTTGTAGCTAGTCTCAAACATGTGCTCTAGGTAAAACAATAATAACTTCTTCATAGAGGATCAAAATTATGTGAGACAAATTTCATTGAAAAGAGTACATTTTTTAGTATTTTTTTTGTGAGTTTCAGAATTAGATATCAAATATTGAGCACATGGCATGTTGTACAAGTGCGCTCTCCAGAATATGACAGAATTTCGGAAGGTCTTCCATTTTCGTTATATCTATTTTTTCAGTGACGTATCAAGGAGATAAGCTCAGAGGAATTTTGGAGAAGATATCAAAGATTAGGTACAAGTTTCAGACCTTGATTCATTACAAGTGTGGAGTTATAGTTGTTGGAAGTTAGGGTTTGTGACTAATCCAGAAACTAGTTTGAAAAAAGTGTTCGAGATAATTTTAAGAAGTGATGTTGGGATTTATATGTGGACCAATCTGGACCTGGGATCTTTATTTAGACCCAATTTCTAAGTGGACCCAGTTTGATGATGTTGATCTATCTTTGATGATGTTGATGTATCAGTTTTGGTGGATCTTGTTTTGATGATGATGTATCATTTATGGTGGATCTAGTTTTGATGATGATGATGTATTAGTTATGGTGGATCTATTTTTTATGATGATGATGATGTATCAGTATTAGTGACAGTAGTAGTGGAAGGTTGAGTCTCCATTTATATTTCGCGGAGGAAGGAAGGGGCAAGGAAAGGGGGTTGGAGCCTCCTTCTAGTTGGTGTTGGAGAATACATGGAGTCGTAGCTTCCTTTAGGTTGGAGCCTATAAACGAGGGGGTTGGATCCTCCTTCTAGTTGGTGTTGGAGAATATAGGGAGTCATATCTTCCTTCAGGTTGGATCCTCCCTCTAGTTGGTGCTGGAGAATACAAGGAGTCATAGCTTCTTTCAGGTTGGAACCTATAAATCAGGGGGTTGGAGCCTCCTTCCAGCTGGATCTCTAAAGCTTAAGGAGTTGTAGCTTCCTTTAAGTTGGATTTTGTAAACAAGGGGTTGGTGCCTCCTTCCAGTTGGTCCTGGAGAAGTTTGGAAGTTGGTGCTTCTGTGATTGTAATCCTGAAGATATATGTTACAAATGGTAAAAAGTTCTCAACATTGATTCACCCCCCCCCTCTCAGTATTGGTGAATATTCCAACATTAAATACGAACAACAGTCTAGGGGGTCTTGTCCCTTTTTGGAGGAGTTAGTGGGAACTCCTCTGATTTGCATCGGAGGAGTTAATGGAAACTCCTCCAATTTTGATTCAGAGCTCATTATAAGAAATCCTCCAGGGTAAATTGGAGGACTTCTTGGGAAGTATCTTAGGTGAACCAAAGGCCAAGATATGCACCTCGTCTGAAGACCGTGTCAGCCCACATTATTTTAAGCCCCATGGGAAAGGGTTCATTTCAATATCTGATCTTAGACTTTGTTTTAGTATCATTGTCATGCTATGCGCATACTCAACTAAAATCGTTACGCAATGGTTTCATGAAGCCTTGGTTTCAAGTAATAGCTTCTATTCAATTTTGGTTTTAGAGTGAAGGGAAAATTTGATTTTATCCAAAAATAGTTCAAAGTTAAAAAAAAATTAAAAAGAGGGGCTATGAACCTAATCACTCCACTTAGTACCAAAATTACAAATCATGCCACAATTCATGAGATATTACTAGCAATCTAACCATGAAAAGGCAAAAAAAACTTATTAGAGATAACTCGTTCGTAAACTTTGTTTGAAAATGTGACCATCTCAATGTGCAAGAGTGTTGGTCAACTTGTTCAATTTATATCATTAAATGGTGATTTTTAGTACCATTGAAATGAGAGACAGTGTTACTTCCAACAAAAGATCGTGACTGCAATGGACACCAGAAGTATGTTAAAGGGTTGATGCCACTGACAATATTACTCTTCATATATAAGATCGTTCATAAATCGTGAGAGATATAGTAGTTATTTAAGAGAAGATTAACTCTGAACATGCGTTCATCACAACAACTTCTCCTATATGAATCGTCACTCATCCTCACATCAGCTCCGAACTAGACTAGCGACATTCCAAGCAAGTCCTCTGATAGGAATCGACAATGATCTTCTCAATTGCTCTGATTGAGTCCGAGCACTTGCTCGCAATTTCTCTGATTGACTCAGATCACTTGATCACAACTTCATCGGGTGGGTGGCCAGAAGTTTCTTTTGTTTTGAGGGTGTGCATCTTTTTGAAGAGAATCAGGGTGGAGGGGAGGAGCGTATGAGCTGAGAGATGCTTGCTTCCATTCAATATCTTCTCTTTAATCATGCGAGAATAATCATGCAAAAATTTCTTCCAGTCGTGTAACTGGTTCTGATGGGGTTTAAAAATCTTTACAAAGTCTAACTAATTGTTGATGTGTATTAGAGATTAGAGAATATCTACTAGATTGGCCTCCATGTTTTTCAAAATTGTGTCCTTGAGATTCCAAACCCTCATAGTCATAAGCTTTCGCGAATGTTTGACATTTCTCATCAACTAGCATCGACTTCTTATGGAGAATCACAAGTTTCTCTTTTAAACAAATTCTCCTGGACCATGGTCATGAAAGAACCCCGTGAAAAATATTGTAAGAAGAAAGGTGATCCATTTCCCTCAATAACTATGTGAAGCAGAGTATCTAGAGACAACCCTTCAAACAATTATGCATGCTTTGTGTATTTCTGTCCAATATCAAAACTTGATTGCTTCTGGTTAGAAATAAAAACCTCGTTGTGGGGTATCTACCATGCTATCTTCTATGTAACAAGCATATTCATTCGAATAATTACATCTATATTGAAAATGAAAATGGACACATTTAATGATTTTTTAATTATAAATTATAAATTCCAAATCAATGAATGAGATCTCATGGATCTGTTATCTGTTTACTTTAAAAAATTTACTTAATATGTTTAAAAAATTACTCAAACTTACTTAATATTAGACATTTACTTCACCATTAACTACTTCTCTTTTACAGTTTTAGATTTACATTTCTCCCACGTTTTCTATATATCCTGTTAGCGATAAAAAATGCACTGGCATTTTTGAAAGAATGATGTCTAATCTTGTAGGGAATATTTGGCCTGCTTCCTGGACTCCAAATGCAGATTTGAAAGCACCATTGGAAATCTTAGGATTTGTAGATGTCGATCTACTATTTAAGCATGAAAAACGAGCTCTCCATGACTGAGAAATTTGATTTTGAAAAAATCTGCGCTTTCACCAGTGCAGAAGGCAAAATTATAACTAGTTAGTTGGTGAAAGCTCCGCCTTTCACCAGCTAAGGAGAGGATTTTCGGGTAAATTAGCTGGTGAAAGCCTGTCACGGCCAGAATAGCCGAATTTTTTCCCAGATCAGGATTTTTTGGGTTTGAATGGTTTGAAATCTTCTTCAATAAGATGGTTATGAATTATCAAATCAAAATCTAAAGGCCATTCTTGGAGATGAAAGTCAAAAGGGAATTTTTTGACTAGATTTGGTCATTTTCAAGGGAAAAATGATAGGGATCAAATGACACATCACCCAATTCGAATTTATCTTTGGAGGACCAAATCAAACAGTCTTGGGAGACTAAAACTACACTTCATCAGCAATCTACTATTTTTAGAGATCATTAAATAGGACCTTTCCTATTTTGTTTTGAGTTTCTATTCTAGATCCATTTTTATAGGATCTCATCATACACTTGTTGTATCTATTTTGATTTGACTATTTTTAGTAAATCTGATCCATCTTTCAAGGGTCTAGATTTCATCGTGTAAGGCTATAAAGCCAAAGACATTTGGAGCACTAAGGGGTTCAATTTTGGATACTCTTTTGCTATTGTACTAAGACACTTATTTTTAAATACAGAAAGACAGTCTTCTTTTGTTGTTAATGACAGATTTCTTCATCTATTCCATGTTCTGTACTTTATTTCAGTTTAGCTCAGCTTCTAAGAATTATTAATTTCTTCCTAAGCTCATGAACTTGAACTAAAGGAATTCTTGCTGGCTTGTATGATCCTACACACTGTTGTACTTGATTATCTAGATCAGCTTTCTCCATACCTTTTGATATTACTCTGTCTGGTCATTGATTCCTAAAAGCACTGTTTCATTCGATTGCATTGTGAGTTGTCTTCCCATTAGCTACTCTCTATTATCCCATTGATCCACACTTTCATTATTCATGATTTATTA
>ML801011.1:124919-151625 GCA_009831015.1 Picea engelmannii
TCACATAATTTCACCAAGTGTTTATCTTTGAATGCAACAACGTTATCAGTGACTATTCTCTTAGGGCAGCCAAATCTGGCAAATATGTTTTCTTGCAGAAAATTTATGATGACAGTATGATTGGCGTTCCGGGTGGGAATAGCTTCAATCCACTTTGTAAAGTAATCGGTGGCAACAAGGATACACCGGTGCTGACCACTAGAAGGCGGGTGGATTTCACCTATGAAGTCCAGGCTCCATTGCTGGAAAGGCCCTATGACCACTATAGGTTTGAGGGGAAGAGACTTCAGTTGTTGTTTGCCTTCAAATCTTTGACACTTGTCACATGTTCTCACAAACTCACACATCTGAAAATAAGGATGGCCAGTAGTAACCAGATCTTAAGATTTTATGTGCAGTGGTTTTCCAATAGTGATGTCCCCCACATTCACTATTATGGAATTCAATCATGACCTTAGCTGCTTCTTCTTGGTTTATGCACCTCAACAATAAACCTATTGGATTTTTCCAGAACAATAAGTTGCCATTGATGCAGAAAATTATGGCTTTGAGTGCAAAGCCCTTCCTTGTGTTTTTGTCAAATCTGATGGGACTGATAAAGTTTGCAGAAAATAAATAATGTGACTATACCATTTGCAATCAGCTAGGTGAGCTGAGACCTGTGTTTCTTCACCTTCTTTATCCTCTAAAGACTGAACGTTATCTGCATTAATACTTACCAAATTTATTTCGAGCAGCCTGCAATTTTCTTCTGCCAGAAGTTTGGCAAGGCCCTGACCCTTCACAAGTTTTGTTGGTTTAATTTCAACATCAAATTCAATCAAATTTGCTATCCACTTACTCCTTTTTCCATCTATGTCGGGTTGTATAAGCACATCTTTAACTAAACTGGAGGGAACGAAAGCTATTACCTTTGCCTGAAGGATGTAAACTCTGAAATCTTTCAATGACTTGATAAGTGCATATGCTTGTTTCTCAAACAATTCATACTTTACCTCTGCATCCCTCAATACCTTACTAAAGAAGGCAACCGGTTGCTCCTGATCATCGTCATTTTTCTGCAAGAGTACTGCTGCGATTGTGTCACTTGAAGCAAATGAAAAAATGTAAAATACCTTGGAGAAATCGAGGCTGATCAAAACAGGGGCTGTTGTGATGGCTTCGTTGATGGCATTGAATGAGTGTATGGCTGCTTCAGTCCATTTTACCTCGGAGTCCTTTCTTAACATAGCAGTAATATGCTTTGTGGGTTCTGCAAAGTTTACTACAAACTTTCTGATAAATTTTATAGTCCCAAGGAAAGACTGAATGTCCTTCTTTGATCTAGGAAGTGACAGATTTTTAATTGCTTCTACCCTTTTTGGGTCGATATTCACCCCATCAGCTGAAAAAATATGCCCAAGTAATTTCCCTTCCTTAAGTGCAAAATTTGATTTTTTTGGATTAAGAGAAATGCCATACCTTCGACATTTTAGAAATGTCATTTTTAAGTGCTGCAAATGAAGTTCATGGCTGCTTGAGAAAACAGTGATATCATCGAGATATATCAGGACATATTTATCTTTCTCTCCAATGAAAGCAATGTCCATCGCCCTTTGGAATGTCGCTAGTAAAAGCAGTCTTTTCTTTATCGTCCGGATGGACAACAATCTGGTTGTATCCAGAAAACCCATCAATAAAAGACATCACCTTTGATCCTGACACCTTCTGCAAAATATGTTCCATTTTGGGCAGAGGGTAGTTGTCCTTCCTAGAGCACTTATTCAAATTTCTGAAGTCGATGCAGAGTCTGATCTCCCCATTCTTCTTCCTGACCAGTATGATATTCACAATCCATTCTGAATATCTGAGAGGAATGATGATGCAGACGTCCAATAGTTTTTTAATTTCCATTTCCATTGTAGGCAGCAACAAATGATTGAAGGATATAAGATTCTTCCTGAATGCTTTGGTGTCTTTATTCAAGGGAATCTTATGCTGAATTACCTCTGTGTCAAAAGTATTCAAGTCATCATATTTCCAAGTGAAGATGTCAGCAAACTCCTTTAGCAATTCTCCATAATCAGCCCTTTGTTTTTCAGTCAAATGTGAGGCTAAGTTGACATACTTAGGATCTTGTTCGCTAGCTACATTGTAGTGCAAAACTTCTGAATCTTTTTCCCCACTTTCCAATTTGACATCCACATCATTATTATCGAACAACCTTTCCAACGGGACCAAACCTTTAGGAATTCTAATGGTAGACAGTTAGACTATTTCATGTGCTGCAATTTTTCTTCTGAATTTTGGCTTCTCAATTTCAATGTCATGTTCATTCTCCTGATCAATCTGCAGATATGCAAACTCATCTATCACTGCAAGAAATCTAGTGAGTTCAGCATCGTCTTCAAAAACCTTCAAAAAATTTACATTATCAGGGAGAGAAGGCCTATATTTAACTTGAATTTTATAATTCAATTTATGAGGCAGAGGGGGTATGAATGCACAAGACGACACAGCTAATGAATCAGCCAATTCATTCATTGCTCTAGGTACATATGAAATTTTAAAATCTGCAAAATCGTGAATTACCTTCAACACTTCATCTTTGTATGCTTTCAGCCTGACATGCTTTGCTTGAAAGTACTTATTCACCTGCTGAATAATCAAATTTGCATCTCAAAACACCTGCAATTTTTTAATCTCCATCTCTTTGGCTACATTTAGCCCCAGAAGTAGTGCCTCATACTCAAAAATATTATTAGTCACTTTAAAATCAAGTTTAAAGGACAAATGAGAAGTTTTCTTAGAAGGGGAAATCAATACCACTCCTGCTCCTGCTGATTCTTTAGTGCAAGCATCGTCAAAGAACATGGTCCAAAGATCGTCTTCTGTTGTTTCTGTGGGTTGAAATGTGGGCTGAACTGTGGGATTTATGAGCAGCAGTGCATCTGGTAATGAATCATCAATTTGCAAAATACAAGATCCCATACCTGTGTCGACAGAATAGATAGGATGATTGGATGGATTTTTCTCGTCACTGATTACATATGCCAACTGATATTCCCTATATAGCCTTTTGTTCACCCCTCCAAAAATAGGGATAGTAGCATAGGAGAGATCCATTTTAAGAGTTCCACCTAGCCTCTTCATCCACGATCTTGATAGTAGACATCCAAATTTAGGAGGTATGTCAGCCACTACTATATCCATCACCATAGTCTTCATGGATGTTTGGGTTAAGGTTACAGCCAAATCCTTGATCATCCGAAGACATTTGACTTTTCGAGAGTCAAAATAGAAAAGATCATGATAAGACTTGGTGATCTCCATCCCAATCTCATCCATGACCGCCTTTGGCATCAAATTGTGTGAATCACCGGAGTCCAACAAACAGTTATGCAGTGTTTTCTCATGAATATTTAGAGAGATGTAAAAGGGAGGACAGCTTTCATCTCGGTCTTCTATCATTTGGCCCAGAGTAATGGTTGGATTTTCATCATATATGTTGAGGATATCAGCAGAAAGGGATACAGATTGGGGATCTAGAGTTTTGAGGATATCCTTTTTGAACATTTCATTTTTCATTAACTCGACTAGAGGAATAGGAATTTTAATTTTTTGTATTTCAGCCTCAAAATTGAATGCATATGGGATTTTATCAGAAGCTTTATCAGAGGCCTTTACCTGATTCAAAGGCACTTCCTGATTGCTTTGTTGTTCAACAGGAGCCTAACTTTCTGGAGTTTGATGCTTGACAAGGGAAACAGTCTTTTTGGGAGGAATTGATGCTTTCACCTTTGAAGGATTTGCTTGTTGATTCTCTGATGTCTGATCTTTTTGCTTAACAGGGGCTGTGCTCTTTTTAGGAGAGGTTGGCGCATCTTGTTGGGCAGTATCAGATTTTGATCGGAGGTTATATCTATTCTTATCTTCTCTCATGAAAATGCCAACATCAATAAGATTATCTTTTGTCTGTTCAGTCATCAATGCTTCCTCATAGTCGTGTTGTGTTAGATAAGGTTTCCCTGTTTCTTCTCCAACACAATGAATGTTATCTTCTCCACCTTCTTGATATTCACCCTCGTCTTTGTCCATCACAACATTTTGAAGAGGGACCTTTATTCTCTGATCTTCAGTAGGATTCTTTTCTCTTTGCAAGATCTGAGTTGGCTGATTATTTCTTCTGAAGTTGTTGGGATTTTGGTTCGGGTTCCTTCCTGTAGAACCATAAGTGCCTCTTCCCTTTACAAGCTGTTTATTTTCAATCTTAAGCTTAGATATCTCAGAGGTTAGAGACTCTAGCATCTTAGCCATTTTATCAAATTTCGGATCAGCACTTGATGAAGATGAAGCCTCATCCCTTTGCCTTCTCCTATCAGAATCTCCTTTTCGCTTCTAGGAGGCTAGAATATTTGATTCCACCTCAAGGGAAGCATCTTGCATGAGAGATAATGTTGGTGACCTCCTTTCTCTCAACAATAAGAAGAAATCTAAGTCAAAAGCATCAGAATATGTGATCTTGGTAGAATCATCTGAAGGTTTTATCTCTGCTGGTATTTTACCATACATTCGGTTAAATCTTTTAGTAAAATCAGAGACTGACTCACTATTTTGTTTCCTTAGGTTTCCAAATTCTGTGATATAGTAGACAAAATCTCTTCTATCACCCCAATGTTTCAAAAATGTCTCATCCAATTGCTCGATTCCAGCTATGGAACCAACAGGGAGTTCTTTGAACCATTTCCTAGCATGGCCATCTAGGATTTGGACAAAGACTCATGTCCAAACATCTTATTCTTCAATATTAAGGTTTTCAGCATAACTGTAAAAAGCCTCAATGTGTTCTTTAGCAGACACATCGCCTTCGCCTGTGAATTTGGGCATATAATTCTGATAATCTCCCGTTGGCATGGCTGATACTGGGTTTGGCAATATGAGTGGTGCATACCTAGCAGCTAGGATTTGTTGCATCTTAGTCAAAGGAGGTGTTGCAGCCATAACTATCAAGGGTGAGGAAAGTGATGGTTTCTTTTTCAAGTCTTCAACACTGGAGGAATGTGAAAGAGGTGAATCTTCTAATGGGAAAGAGGTCTGATAAGAGGCTCTGTAAAAATTTGCAAGTTGTCCAGTTAAATTTCCTTCACCTTTAGCAGATAACTCTTGGAGGAGATGTTCAACAGCAAGGAGGCTAGTATAAATGTTCAAATGATCTTCTTGTTGCTGAGAATGAAAAGACTCAAGAGAAGAAGAATTGTGGCTTATTTCTAAAGTCTTGGGTGTTTTTTCAATCAAATTTAAATCTATCAATTTATCATCATTAGGATTTTCCTGTTGATCAAAAAGAATTTGTTCTTCTACAGAATTTATAGGTGTTTTTTCATCAATGCTCTCTGAAAAGAACTCAAATTTTTCTGTAGTAGATTTTCCAGAACTAAAAAGAGGATTACCTTTTGTATCTGATCTTGAAGTTTGACCTTGAATTGTCTTTCCTTTCCTGAGAATTAGTTCTGGATTGGAAACTGGTGTGATAGGTGATTCTTGAGGATTCGCCCTAGTACTGATCCTCTTAGGAGCCAGGATGAACTTGTGGAGTCGCCAGATAGATAATTACAACCAACTAAAAAATGTCTAATCTTTGTCTATCATCAAAGATCAGCTCTATGTCGTATCCCAGGAAAGAAGAACTTGAATTTCGTCTCCCCGGCAACGGCGCCAATTTGTTATCACTCCAAGAAACTCCTTAGGGTTGTAGACTAAGGATGCTTGGTAACTTAGAAATAATGTGTAAATATGCTTGGAAAAATGGGGTTTTTAATAATTAGTGTAATAGACAACTCATCATACATCTAAAGAAACAGTGCTTTCAGGAAATAATAATCAGATCAAGTTAATTGAAAGGAGAGGATGAAGAACATTATTCTTGATTGCCAAGTACAACTGAATGTAGGGCTTAATGCAAGATAGAAAGAAATCCTTTACTTCAAGTCTATGAGCTCAATAAAGAGATAACAGTCTTCATAAGATAAAATAAATTGAAACAAAGTACAGAAAGGGAAAGATGGATATTTCTGATATTGAAAACGAAAGGAAACTGAACTTTATTTCTGTCAATAAGAGTCTATACAGTAACACAAAATATCTCCCAGTTTGAACCCCTATCTCTTAGAAAAGATAGGCATTTATAGCCTTTTACAATCAATTTTTAAGATCCTAAAAACTTGGATCTGTATCTAAAAATAGCAATTCAAATCTAACTAAGCAACTTGATAACAAAGACTTAATAACTAGACTAGCATTCGAATTGTCTTCAATCTCAAAATTTGACATCTGTATTCTTCAGCTCCTGGAATCTGTGATGTTATGAAACATGGCAAAGGCACATGTCTTGACAGTTGGATTTCTTCAATGTTCATAGTCAATACTTGAGAAAATCAGTTTAGCATGTGGTTCTCAAAAACTCCCACGAATCTCTGATGCAGAGTCTTTTTCGATCAAGTTGTTATCCCTTTGATACTCTGGAACCTCTTTAAAACCTGTGAAAAATGACCTGCTCCGTCCTTAGCTTTCAAAATTGATTTTTCTTCTTTCACAAGCTAACTCGCCTTATGATTCGCTGGTTAGCTGGTGAAAGCGTTGCCTTTCACCAGCTAACTGGTCGTAAAATTGCGATGTGCGCTGGTGAAAGCTCTGCCTTAGCCCAAAATGAACTTTCACCTCCAAAACTGTGATTCCATCAAAAACTCAAGCACTTGCAAATCTGGGTGTGATTTTTGCTTTTGCTTCAATTTTCTGATTTTCCTTTTAAGGCGCTTTGCTAGCCACCATAGACTGTTATAGTCTTTGGTGATTTTCTGTTTCCTCTTCTTTTCCTTGACACTTTCACGAGCTAGCTTTTCAAATGCAGCATTTGTTTCTGCAAAATTATCAAACAACTTCTTGTATCTTTCCTTTATTACTCTCTCTAAGACCTCCTGCTGAGCGATCACTTCTTTGAGATGCTTGATTTTCTGTGTTTTCTTCGACTTAGTGCTCTTTGATGTTTTCCCTTCCTCGGTGTGAGTAAAGGTCTCACAATTCTGTGAAAACTCAATGGAATGTTCAGGACTTTTGATGGTAGGGCTCTCATCTTCTTGCTCTAGTTCTGAGTCGGTGTATGGCAAGTTTAAAATGTTTGTTCTCCTTTCTGTAGGCTGCTCTGTAGTAGTTTCAAAATCCAATTTTTTCTTTGACCTATGAGATTTCACACCAGAGATTCTGTCTTCTGAAGGTCTTGGAAGGGTTCTCCTCTTCCTCGAGCTGCTTTGAGGAGTCGATTGCCTCTTTCCATCTTTATTTTGCATCACTAAAAGTGAAAGGAAGCTATCCGATCAAAGGCATGTGCACAGAAAAGGTGATTGTGTGAACAATATCGATGTGTCGGCGTTGATCACGAGAACTTCGCTAGTGGTAAAGGCATGCGTCAGTGAAGTCAAGAAAAAGCACGCTAGCGCATCATCCAAGTTCACAGGAAGGGAGCCTATGTATTGGAAAAGAAATCATTGGTATGCCAATATGGAGGTGGAAGAAAGGGTGCATTTGTCAGTACGCTATGTATCGGCACAGGATGAAAGGACTCATAGAAATGAGGCTTGAAGGGTCGAAGTGATCTGAGGAGGAACTATAAAATATAAAACAAGAGAGCGTGAGGAGAACTTGGGCTTAGCCATCCACGCAAAGGAGAGAGTGTGAGGGTTTAAATAGGAAGATTTGGAGGGGGGGGCAATTTCTTGTCTCAAAGGGATGATAAGAAAATAAAATTGGGAGGTTGTTGTGTGTCTGCAACAAATGGAGACACACTAGGCAAAGCCAGGATCTCTGCTAGTCTTTCCTAATTGATAAGAAGAAAATGTAGAGGGTCATAAAATTAATTTTAAGATCACAAATTCTAGAAATAATGCGCAATAGTTACCTGGATATTCCATCGTGGTGGGCTCACTAACGATGCTTGCATATTGACTAGTGAAGCTCATATGTTGTAAATAGAGGATGAGTTATGATCAGATTGGTTTCCTTAAACTGTGCTGACAATTTGCGTTGGTGTCTCCATCATGGGGCTGATATAGGTTTGGAATAATAAATATTTTTCACTGGGTTCATGTATACATATCTTGCAGGTGTTTCTCAACTGCTAGCAAGTGTCCATATCCCTAATGGATTCATCACGATGTCACATACATTTCTCCACTACCAGTGAGCATTCATAGCCCTGGTGGAGATATATTCATGTCCCCTAATCTAGTCAAACTTTCCTTTCCATTCCCTCCCGGTTTATTTAGTCCATGTTTAGAATTCGATGGATGGGGAAATCAGTGGCCCTTTTATCTTGATAAGGGATGACTGCCAGATTTTGAGATTTATTTCAATATTTTTTGCACTTGGCTACATAAATATATCCCTTTGGTTTTCAACCTTTAGACTTTGACACTTCACCCTTCACGTGAAAAACTACTTAGTGTGTGGATGGTTCCCTCATTACATAGGATTTTCTCACCAACTAGTATCCAAGGATGACCATTGATTAACCACTACATTCAGTCATGGTTAGATTGTTGTCACAAATTTCCAAAACAAACTTGATTTACATTCAAACAGAGACCAATAATTATGCTCGTGATATAGGAAAGGTATGCAAGCTAACTCATGATTATTTTGAGTGTGAAGGTGTTGCCTATGAAAATACAAAATGAGGTGAGAGTTTTGTATGTCATTAGATACAAATAGAAATTATGAGACAAACAAAAATATCTCTAAAGGAAAAGATGAGGAGGAAAGAAAGAGAAGAGGGTATGTATTTATGAATAAAGATGAACTCAACCCAAAACTTTGTTGCAACTGAAAAAATGACTCTTTGATAAATGACAACCAAAGATATGCAGTCAACAAAGAAAGTAAGATGAATAAGAGATTTTGGATGCGAGTCTTTCCAACAGCTTTAAGGAGGTTCATGCATTCCAACTAGCCAGAAGTTTGCATCCTCTTGTTAAGGGTAATACGTGAGAAAGATTATACGTGTGTTATTTCAATCAGATGGGATTCAATGTTAGCAATTATTGAGAATTGCATTATTTACCATGATTTTCTGAAAACTTCTAGTTCACTATTACAACCTTGTGCTTAGGGGGAAAGGGTTGCCCAGAACTCCAATTTGTTGTCCACCAGATTTACTTTCTTTGTCCTTATGAGATCTTCATTTTCTCTCCAATTCTTATAACTCTAAAACTTATGTTACAACACGATATGTTCAATTAACCATAGTTCCATCATTGTGGTTGAATCATCAGAGGGAGACTAAATTTTAGTGACCTATTCTTTGAAGTTAATCACACCCTCTATTAGAGAGTCATAATCACTTCAATGATTCTTCTCAATAGACACCATCTTGATCAAGAAAGTGAATATTATATGTGATTCCTTCAATATAGTTTCAATCTCAGCCAACCCGCAAGGTACTCCTCAAAATATCTTCTTCCATCATCTTGGGGTAACTGGATTTCCGACTATTAATGTCAGAGTGAATGTTGTGGAAACAAGTGAATTCTGCAATTGAACTTCTCAATGAATTCTTGCACGTGGTTTCCTCATGAAGATGAACTTAAACCAAGGTTGAGCCAATATTTTAGTCAAACAACAAAAAATGAAATGCATTAAATGGAAAGGAAAAATATTTTGTACAAAAAAGGAACTTAAACTAAAGCAAGTCATCATGAGTTACAAACTAAACTGATAGCAAGTGGTGATATTTATTGAATAAACCAAGATAAATCCAAATCTATAATATTCAAACGAAAACGAAAGCAAACATCTAAGTTATGCATACAGAAAGGAAGTAAAATAAATATGTTAATCTTATTCCTAACCTACCCTACACTGGTTGGAAGAAGTCTAGGTGTAAGTGTAGTGCCGGTGAAGCCAATCAAATAACTCCAAAATTATAACTACGTGTTCATTGAAGGACAACTGCAGAGAATGAAGTAGTGAGGGATGAAATATAGGAAAAATTGACTCAAGCAAGTCTCCACCCAACAAGTTGAATTTGGAGGCATTATGATTGATACTATAGGTAGATAGGTATGATTCCTCCAACCAAGACTCAATTCTATCATAGAATTTACCATGATATTCATATGACCGTTGGAAGGAGATTGAAAATGAGCGATATACCTAATGAGACTCATAAGTGAAATTAACGTGCAATGTAATTTGTGAGAGAGTCTCTGAGTGGGTGGCATCGTTCATTTCAGGGGTTGAAGTAAGAAAATGAACACTTTTCATAACCATTGGTTGAAATTGGAGTGCCTCATTATTGATGCAAATCTCCCTGGGTTCAAATTCCACATACTTTGCATGTTGAGAGGAGAGATGATATTTGATTGTTTGAAGGAAACATTGAGTGAGAGATGACTCCAAAGCTTCTTTTATGACATCAATGAAATCACATGAAGAGTGTTGGAACATTGAAATAAAATATAAGGATGAGTAATACACCTGCTCCTAGGGAATAGAAAATAATTCTAGATCAGATTGAGACGATGACATTTCATGGTTTAGCTCAATGTTTCTTCTTTTTTGCATGGTGATGGGATGTTCGTTTGTTGTGATTTCTTCATGAGGGTCTGTAAAATCACTGTGTTCTTCATACTTTGATTTTTTATGATTGATAATGATGAATTAAGGTAAAAAATATTAGCTTGTGTAGGACCATCAAATCATAGGTGGGAACTCACATTCAATTCCAAAACAGAAAAGTAGTCGTCGAAAATAGGGTTATCGAGTTTAAATTGTGATTCAACGGGTTCTGGAAATGAAGAAGGAATTACAACTTCATGCATCGTGAAGGAATTTCATGAAGAATGACTTATTGATCCATCATAGCTTAAAAATATTGTTGTTCTAATTTATCATTCAATGTTTTGTTGTAAGAATAGTGTATAGGTTGCACTACATGATAAAAACATGGATACTCATGTGAGTGATCAACATCAAACAGATTTGTATAAAGGGAATGAAAATATTCATATTTTGGAAATGACATGATTTCTTCAATGAGGGATTCTTCACATACCAAAGTATATTCATGATTTTCTGAAGGGGGGATGATACATGATTCACAATCCAGGGCTACAGGGTTTAAGATTATTGATAAGGATTCCCCCATAGTTGCGTCAGAGTGTTTTTTAGATATTGTCTACCCATTATATTTTGTGGTTAGATTTGAATCTTGTGAATGAGAGATGGTTTGATCATAAAGAAGATATATTCAACTTTAAGCTTCCAAAGCTCAAAATTATGTCCATTGAATTTTCGATCTCTATTCTCGAGTTGCTCACCATTCTTTAACACAATCTTTAAATATTTTTTACTTACAACTCTTACTAAACCTAGGGTTTATCTCATTTCTAAGATTGTTAAAACAATCTCTTATACCACATGTTAAGAAATGAGGAACAGTTCCACACTAAACCTAGCAGAAGAGAGTGTTCTCGTCCTAATACACACTTGCAGACGTGAGCAAAGTCCAACTCACTTAGTGTGTCCTTGCAGGAAAAATGCCTAGGTTCACAGTCCACACTGTCACCCTAACTGGAACCTCTTCCTTCTAGTCTTACTCCTAGGAAAGCCAAGGGGGGTATACCCTAGTTACTAGATGCGATTTAACGTTTATGTTCTAGGAGTTGGTTTTAATTTGTTAAAGTTTAAGGGGAAAACTAGCCTATGATGCTAAGGCAGCAAATGCAAGATGCAAGATCAATAAAATTTCAAGCAAAGACTTTTTCCTAATTCAACTAAGACTAGTGCCTAAGGATTGGGCAAGGGGGCAACTATGTTTGAGGGTGTTGAATTAAAAAATGATTACCAGATTCAAGATCGCAAATATTCCACAACAAGAAGATACAAGTACTTACAATAATAAATAGGAAATGTTACAACAATTATACAAGAGATACACAAGATACAAATAAACAAGATTAACAAGTGCCAAAGTGTGAGAATTAAAAGATGTTCAAAGTTAAAGTCATTCATATAAGGCCAAGCATGCCCCAATAAGAATTGGATTGTTTTTAAATGGAAACCACTAAAGCACTCAAGACTCAAAAAGATGATGCCTCCAAATGGGATGCACAACCTCTTCTTGAATCACACCACAAAGAGCATAAATTAAAAGATATAAAAGATTTGGAAGATCAATGCCCAACACAACATAATAGATTTAACACTTAGAAAATTAAACCATAGACTTGCATAAAAATAAAAGATGTGTGTGCTTGCAAGCTAAAGCTCTAAACAACCATAAAATATATCCCAAAAGAAGATTGCCTAGAAGACTAAGTGGTTAAGAGTTGCTTAAATATTTTATAAATTTTATTTACCCTCCTAACTAAGTTCAAACCTTACTCCTCCTCCTAATATTGTCAAATAACTATCAGATTCTCAAGATAGTAAGACAACGAGGCCCACCCTAGCTTTCATAGTCATCCCTAAAGTATGAGTACTTTCCGGAAAGGACACATCCTGTGTGTTGCGAGACAGTCCCCTACCTACACCTTCCGTTGTTTTCCTCAAACATGTTTTAGATGGTGAAGATGGTGGAATTAGGTGTCCTAGTTAGTCTAATATATTATTATGACTTTGGACTAAGTCTTAAGATGTGTTGTGAGTTTTTTAGATAAATTTTAGGTGCCCAAAATTAATGAATTATGCCCAAAACCGAAACTGTAAATGACTGTTGTGAATGTGTTATAAATTATGAAATTGCAGCATGTAAACACATATGAACTTGTAAATAGAAGCTGAAAATAGAGAACATTCACATCATCATTTGATAACCCACAACATGTGCAAGATATATGAAAAATATGTGCTATGAAGAAGGCAAGAACAACTTGCCAAATGGGAACAACACTTTAGATTTTAACCATTCAACCATATGAGTTATTCCATGAAGAAAGCATGTTAAGAAAAAAAGATACTTGCTTAAATCAAAATGTGTTCCTACACCATATCAATGTTCCACATATGTTTTAAACATGACATATTGCACCATAAAATACATGTAAAGAACTTGATGAAACTAAACCATGAGAAGGAAACTATGTCTTGAGGGATTAAACTAAGATGAGTGTGTGTGTGTGATGACTACTCTAGAAAATTTTAATCCATGTAAACCATAGAAACCATCAACACATTACTAACATCCTAGCCATACGATTTTGGGAATTATTCTCCCAAGGTGTAGGCAATTAGTTAAAAAAAAACTTGAAAATAAATAGCAAACCACTCACAATGGCACAAGGTGGAGATCAAGCCTACCAATGTTGTACCAAAGAGGGTTGTAAAAGAAATTAACAATTGTTATTGGGCAATCCTAGCCACACAACCTTGTCCTAATGACAAGTGGGGCAAAAGAATAACAAATGAATGAAATAAGCTAAGTCCTAGCCCAACGATTTTGGGGGGTTGGCCGAGCCAATCACTCTCCCAAGGTGTAGGCAATAAATAATTGCAGAAAATAAATTACAATGAAATACAATGGCTGAAAATACAATAGAATGCAAGCCTCAAGGGAACTTCCCGGGGGGCTTGCTACAATGCTAGAAATGGGTGAGGAAAAGAAGAGAGTTGTTACCCAACTAATGGAAACTCTTTGGGAGTGTTGTGAGAGTGGATTTGGGTAGCATATCCCCTTGTTTCTGGTAAGAACCTGCAAAAACCAGCAAGCAAATGCTTGCTGGAAATGTTGCACAACACAATAAAGTTAAGAAAAAATTCTGGTTTTTAGCAAAAAAAATTCACATAAAATCTCCAAATGAAAGTATAGTTTATGTGACCTATCTAAGATGATTAATTTATTGAAATATGAATGAAAAGTGAACAGAAAAATTAGACTACCAAACTAGGAGTTTGAGAAGGCTTTGAGGGAAGACTCCTTCTTGAGGCTTTCCCAACAATCCCTTGAAGTGAACCTGCAAGACTCAAGGAAAAACTTGAAGCATGGAAGTAGATAATATATATGAATAGACTAACAACATGAAATACTTAAAATAATTAGCTATCCAATCTATATAAACCAGCAAGAATACGCTTTGTTAATCTACCCTAGCAAACTACTTTGTCAAAGATCTACCCAATGCTACACAAGAAACTTAAACATCACTATGTCAGCTCATATGTAAGAATGCAACCAGAATACTCTTGGTGATTCAAAATCCTCCAAAGCTTTATTAATCCAATGGGAGAGTGTTGCAGCAACAATTTTCTCTAAGACTCTCAAGAGAAAAATGGGATGGAATGCAAGATGGCAAGAGCAAGAGAGTGGGGCGAAAATTCAGTAGAGTAACACTAGCTCAAATATTGGTCAAGAAATGAGGGGGTGAGGGGTTGTATTTATACCCAAAGAGGCAAAATGACCCCTCTTGGATGCATGTCAAGTGTTGCAACCCAGCCACATGAGAGAATCTCAATGAGAGGGGCGCACCACCTAGGGTTTTAGTATTGAATTGATGAGTTGGAAGGGTGAGTGGAGTGTGGGACAAAGTGAGGGTGAGGTGGAGGGATAGGAAGGGCACACCACCCATGGGAGGGGCCCAAAAATCAAATGAATGGGGTTTCAAAGGTTTTATGTGTGAGGGGGAGTGCAAATCCCCCTAGGGGCGTGGGTAAATGAGTGAGTAAATGGGTGAGGGGGCGTGTAATGGTTAGGAAGTGGGTTGGGTAGGTTATTATGACTCTTCTTTCCCTTTTCCATAATTACATAACCCCATTAACTCAAAAATACAAAAAATTACAATTTTGACTTAGCAATAAAAATTGTTGTTTTGACTGACTTTGACTTCGGGTGGACAAACACCTAGCTAAGTTTGTCCAACTGAGCTGAAACTTGGTCCAAGGGTGTAGGGGGTGCCTTTACGTTTATTTTGAGTAGAAATACCTCTATCAAAAACCCAAAGGCCTAGGTTTTACAATAATTTCTCAAAAACAATTAAATAATTAAATAATTAAAATCCCAACCTTAGGAAAATTAATTAAATTTAATTAATTAAAAAAAAACTATCTAGACTCGACGAAATTTTGTGAAACTTTATATGATGTCTTGCATGGTCATTTACATCATTCCTAAACAATATCTACCAGAGGATGAGACCATTAAAACGACGTTCACCACTTTGAAGGAATTATTGCAAGTGTGAGGGAAAAACTCAAGGGAAATCAACCAGGCTGAAAAGCCCAATTGATAACCTAAGGATAAAAATCCCTTAGTGAAAATAACTCTCCCAATGAAAACATCCCAAGGTACCTGACCTAACTATGATCCATGCAGACCTATTACATTATTAACCCACGCAGGGGTGCAGAAATTCCGTTTACAAAAATTTGTGTTGGAGGCATAAATTTCCCAGTAGAACCAAACTGTCTTCAACATATTTGCATCTGATGATGCATATCTTCATGGCACATGGAGTTGACCCCCTAGTTGAATGTCTGGTCAACATATGGATCCACATGGGGACATGTGTTCGATCTTCTCACATGAGATGGAGAGCATACGAGAATCCAACATCTACAAAAGGTGCTCACCAATAACCAACATGAGCATACACATATACATAATGAAATAAATAAATGTTATAAAAAACATCTACATAATAACTAAAGTACAACATTATAACTACAAAATGAATCTATGATATAGAAATAATTCTAAGTACATATCAACATAACGAATGAAACAATACAAATTTAAAATACAAGGGTTAGAGATATGTTACAACCATCCATGCAATGGATGAAATGATGCCCCAAGTGTCTGAAAAATCCTTGTCCAAGATGACTCACAAAAGACCCCTTCCCAAGTCTTATCAACTTGGAATTTTTTGTGAGGAAGAACCAACCAAGAATCATGCTCCTTCCATTTAACCAAACACTGGAATATGACAAGCCATGTAAAACTTCAATACTTTTTTTCTCATGACTGTCAAGGTGGAAGGCCAACCAATATTGATAATAATATGACGTTGATAAAACTGAAGTCGCCTTCCATTTCCTCATAATTATGAATTAATTCATCTTTTGGTTGAGATGTTGAGAAGGGACATGCCAAAGAAACCATTATACTGTTTTCCTCAAGTTTGTCAAGGTTTTTCTTCAAAAAGATTGGTTCCTTGGGAGGAGGGTGGGGACCCTAACTATCTAGATGTTCAACAATTTCAAACTCAAAATCCTTATTCTCCTCAACATTAGTAACTAGCTCATCCATGGATTCATTCGGAATTTCCCTATGAACTTCCTCATCTTTTTCACTGTCAAGATCAAGTTCAAGGGGGTCTGGATATTCAATATAAGTTTCTGTGAAATTAGCTTCCATGATCTCCAATTGATCTTCCATGGCCACAAACTGTTCATTCATGGCTTCACACTGTTCTTCATGGGAAAACTGCATGTTCTGAATTACTTCATTAAGTTCCTTAATGGGATCTGGTGGAGTATCTATCTCTATATCTGAACTGATCATTTCTATATCTGGAAGATTTTTCCTCTTCCATTTTTCCATAAAATCATCAATCAACTCAATGTAAACTTCATCCTGATCATCCCCAAATCTTTCCAAAAAGTGATGCAAAAAATCTCGTATGGTCTTGATCTCATTATCTTCATGAAGAAGAAACCAGTCACAAGCACTTCCCTGACCCTCCAAAAGAGGCCAGGAAAATAATATCATAAGATCATCCTCATAGATAGGTGGATTATGCCAATCATCAATTAATTGCCAAAAGGCCTTGACATGAGCACAAGCATCACCACCCTCGTGAAATTCAAGCGCGTTGTCAACAACATCTTCAGGTATATCATTAGGATAACCAACTATTTCTGAAAAATCAAAAGGCTTCTTGAGGTCGCTCATTGAAAAAAAAAATAGGACCCAAAATTATTAAGGATCCAACAAGAAGAGAAACAAGCTAGCTTCATCTGAAAACCTTTCCAAGTTCAAAGATGAAGCCAACAATCTGTGAGTTCCTTCCTGAAGAATACTTTGTCAAATTATTTTAAAGTGGAGTCGCCAGATGACCAAGTTTATCAAACAGACAAGGGCATCAAACAAAGCAAAAACAAGAAGGAAAACAAAAGTTAATTTATTAATTTGGAATAAGAATCGGATACCAGTGAGTGCTTCTTCTCCAAGAATTTTAAGCAACCCACAAGGATTGCTCCTTGCAGTATACTTGATATATTTTTTCAATGGAGTCGCCACTTGGAAAGGAAGCAAACAAAAGCAACCAATGCAAGTTCAAAGAATTTTAGGGACTAAATTTTTTATTACTTAGTTCTTAAAAAATTAAGTTGAGTCATTTTGACCAAGGATAAATGACTTATCCCCAGCAACGATGCCAAATATGTTGTCGTCCTAATACACACTTGTCGACGTGAGCAAAGTCCAACTCACTTAGTGTGTCCTTGGAGGCACAATGCCTAGGTTCACAGTCCACACTGGAACCTCTTCCTTCTAGGCTTACTCCTAGGGAAGCCAAGGGGAGCAGACCCTAGTTACTAGATGTGATTTAACGTTTATGTTCTAGGAGTTGGTTTTAATTTGTTAAAGGTTAAGGGGAAAATTAACCTATGATGCTAAGGCAGCAAATGCAAGGTGCAAGATCAATAAAATGTCAAGAAAATCCTTTTTCCTAAGTCAACTAAGACTAGTGCCTAAGAATTGGGCAAGGGGTCAACTATGTTTGAGGGTGTTGAATTAAAAAATGATTACCAGATTACAAGATTGCAAATATTCCACAATAAGAAGATACAAGTACTTACAATAATAAATAGGAAATGTTACAACAATTATACAAGAGATACACAAGATACAAATAAATAAGATTAACAAGTGCCAAAGTGTGATAATTAAAAGATGTTCAAAGTTAAAGTCATTCACATAAGGCCAAGCATGCCCCAATAAGAAATGGACTGCTTTTCAATGGCAACCACTAAAGCACTCAAGCCTCAAAAAGATGATGCCTCCAAATGGGATACTCAACCTCTTCTTGAATCACACCACAAAGAGCATAAATTGAAAGATATAAAAGATTTGGAAGATCAATGCCCAACACAACATAAGAGGTTTAACACTTAGAAAATTAAACCATAGACTTGCATAAAAATAAAATATGTGTGTGCTTGCAAGCTAAAGCTCTAAACAACCATAAAATATATCCCAAAATAAGATTGCCTAGAAGACTAAGTGGTTAAGAGTTTCTTAAAGATTTTATAAATTTTATTTACCCTCCTAACTAAGTGTCAAACCTTACTCCTCCTCCTCCTCCTATTGCCAAATAACTATCAGATGCTCAAGATATTAAGGCAATGAGGCCCAACCTATCTTTCACGGTCAGCCCTAAAGTATGAGTACTTCCCGGAAATGACACATCCTGTGCGTCGTGAGACAATCCCCTGCCTACACCTTCTGTTGTTTTCCTCAAACCCATTTTAGATGGTGAAGATGGTGGAATTAGGTGTCTTAGTTGGTCTAATATATTATTATGACTTAGGACTAAGTCTTAAGATGTGTTGTGAGTGTTTTAGATAAGTTTTAGGTGCCCAAAATTAATGAATTATGCCCAAAACCGAAACTGTAAATGATTGTTGTGAATGTGTTATAAATTATGAAATTGCAGCATGTAAACACATATGAACTTGTAAATAGAAGCTGAAAATAGAGAACATTCACATCATCATTTGATAACCCATACCATGTGAAAGATATATGAAAAACATGTGCTATGAAGAAGGCAAGAACAACTTGCCAAATGGGAACAACACTTTAGATTTTAACCATTCAACCATATGAGTTATTCCATGAAGAAAGCATGCTAAGAAAAAAAGATATTTGCTGAAATCAAAATGTGTTCCTACACCATATCAATGCTCCACATATGTTTTAGATTGATGAGTAGCAAATGCCTTAAAAGATGAGTGAGTTGCAAACATAAAGATTACTTCCAAAGCATTTTAAAACATGAGATATTGCACCATAAAATACATGTAAAAAACTTGATGAAACTAAAGCATGAGAAGGAAACTATGCCTTGAGGGCTTAAACTAAGATGAGTGTGTGTGTGATGGCTACTCTAGAGAATTTTAATCCATGTAAACCATAGAAACCATCAACACACTACTAACATCCTAGCCATACGATTTTGGGGATTAGTCTCTCAAGGTGTAGGCAATTAGTTAAGCAAGAAATTGAAAATAAATAGCAAACCACTCACAATGGCACAAGGTGGAGGTCAAGCCTACCAATGTTGTGCCAAAGAGGGTTGTAAAAGAAATTAACAATTATTATTGGGCAATCATAGCCACACAACCTTGTCCTAATGACGAGTGGGGCAAAAGAATAAAAAATGAATGAAATAAGTTAAGCCTTAACCCAACGATTTTGGGGGGTTGGCCGAGCCAATCACTCTCCCAAGGTGTAGGCAATAACTAATTGCAGAAAATAAATTACAATGAAATACAATGGCTGAAAATACAATAGAATGCAAGCCTCAAGGGAACTTCTCGAGGGGCTTGCTACAATGCTAGAAATGAGTGAGGAAAAGAAGAGAGTTGTTACCCAACTAATGGAAGCTCTTTGGGAGTGTTGTGAGAGTGTATTTGGACAACATATCTCCTTGTTTTTGGTAAGAACCTGCAAAAACTAGCAAGAAAATGCTTGCTGGAAATGTTGCACAACACAATAAAGTTAAGAAAAAATTCTGGTTTTTAAGAAAAACATTTTCACATAAAATATCCAAATGAAAGTATAGTTTATATGACCTATCTAAGATGATTATTTTACTGAAATATGAATGAAAAGTTAACAGAAAAATCAGACTACAAAACTAGGAGTTTGGGAAAGCTTTGAGGGAAGACTCCTTCTTGAGGCTTTCCCAACAATCCCTTGAAGTGAACCTACAAAACTCAAGGCAAAACGTGAAGCATGGAAGTAGATAATATGTATGAATAGACTAACAACATGAAATAATTCAAATAATTAGCTATCCAACCTATATAAACCAGCAAGAATACTCTTTGTTAATCTACCCTAGCAAACTACTTTGTCAAAGATCTACCCAATGCTACACAAGAATTTTAAATATCACAATGTCACCTCATATGTAAGAATGCAACTAGAATACTCTTGGTAATACAAAATCCTCCAAAGATTTATTAATCCAATGGGAGAGTGTTGCAGCAACAAGTTGTTCCAAGACTCTCAAGAGAAAAATGGGATGGAATGGAAGATGGCAAGAACAAGAGAGTGGGGCGAAAATTCAGTAGAGTAACACTAGCTCAAATATTGGTCAAGAAATGAGGGGGTGAGGGGTTGTATTTATACCCAAAGAGGAAAAAAGACCCCTCTTAGATGCATGCCAAGTGTTGCAACCCAGCCACATGAGAGAATCTCAATGAGAGGGGCGCACCACCTAGGGTTTTATTCATGGATTGATGAGTTGGAAGGGTGAGTGGAGTGTGGGACCAAGTGAGGGTGAGGTGGAGGGATAGGAAGGGTGCACTACCCATCGGAGGGGCCCACAAATCAAATGAATGGGGTTTCAAAGGTTTTATGTGTGAGTGGGGGCGCAAATACCCTTAGGGGCGTGGGTAAATGAGTGAGTAAATGGGTGAGGGGGTGTGTAATGGTTAGGAAGTGGGTTGGGTAGGTTATTATGACTCTTATTTCCCTTTTCCATCATTACATAACCCCATTAACTCAAAAATACAAAAAATTACAATTTTGACTTAGCAATAAAAAATTTTGTTTTGACTGACTTTGACTTCGGGTGGACAAACACCTAGCTAAGTTTGTCCAACTGAGCTGAAACTTGGCCCAAGGGTGTAGGGAGTTCCTTTCCATTTCTTTTGAGCACAAATACCCCTATCAAAAACCCAAAGGCCTATTTTTTACAATAATTGTTCAAAAACAATTAATTAATTAAATAATTAAAATCCCAACCTTAGGAAAATTAATTAAATTTAATTAATTAAAAAAAACCTATCTAGACTCGACGAAATTCCACGAAACTTTCTATGATGTATTGCATGGTCATTTACATCATTCCTAAACAATATCTACCAAAGCATGGGACCATTAGAATGTCCTTCACCACTTTGGAGGAATTAATGCATGTGTGAGGGAAAAACTCAAGGGAAATCAACCAGGCTAAAAATCTCAATCGATAACCTGAGGATAAAAAACCCTCGGTGAAAAGAACTCTCCCAATGAAAAAATCCCAAGGTACCTGACCTAACTATGATCCATGCAAACCTATTACATTATTAACCCACGCAGGGGTGTGGAAATTCCATTTACAAAAATTTGGGATGGAGGCATAAATTGTTCAGTAGAACCAAACTGTCTTCAACATATTTGCATTTGATGATGCATATATTCATGGCACATGGATTTGACCCCCTAATTGAATAGGCGGTCAAAAGAGAGGAAGAAAGATTTAAACAAGAACGTAAATGACAAAGCAAACACAGTACACAAATATTTTATCCTGGAAACCCAAATGGGAAAACCAACATTCCTTGAGCGTTCTTCTCTCATGTTGTCTTATTCATTAAGAATAAAAGGTTACATGCCTAACCTTGGTCTACACGTAAGACACAATCGAAATCATACCTTATTGCTTTACACAAGAACACATGTAGCCAATTTGGTTTACATCTGCATGACCAACAACATCTACAAATATTAATTAGTGACTAACCTTTACACCATTACAACACGCCTTCTTTGTAAGATTTACAGTAGGAAAAAACCTAAAGAAAAGGCACCCAAAGATAGTTACATATACATGTAGATAATTGGCTACAAATCCCACAAATATCGATATTTTGTTACAGTCGACTACCAAGATTGATTACCATTCGACTACTAGTCGGCCTTCATTCAGTCTTTAGTCAGTAGACACACACCGCCTACCGACCTCTTGTAAGTTAACCTCTTTGACTTTCTTCCAATATATTCAACTTCAAATTTACCTGGTTGAACCACCTCAACCTTCGACTTGTTGTCGATTTCTTTGACTTCGAATTTATCCGGTAGAACCACCTTGACCTTCGAATTTGACTGTCATTCGATCCACATTGACTAGACTTTCACTGCAAATAATACAAAAACCCAACAGTCTAGGTATTTCATGCACAATCCTAGGTATGGAAACTGCATCAAGAACCAACCAAGGCTGATAGGGAGGGGGATTTTGATTAGCATTAGCCCCGACCATGTTTGGAGGTTGCTACAAGATTATCTTAAGTGAGTTGTTTTCAGGTTCACTTTCATGTTCCTCTTCTTCCTCAGAGTCTTCTTCCGACTTGTTTCTTGGTGTGTAAGGTGGGAATTCATAAGGAGAGGAAGGTCTAGCACCAGCACCACCATCTGGTATGTAACGTTCAAGGTCAAAATCGAAGGTCTCTTCAAAATATGATGTATCTTGACGTATGTGATATCCAGGGATTTTGACAGCAGGATTTTCTTAATATTCGAAAGGGTCGATCAAGAGTGGATCTTGGTTTTGAGGATTCTCTTGCACTTGAGGTATCAAATAGTCAATGGGCAGTTTTCTCGTCTGTCTACTCAATTGTCTAGTTAGGGCACGGTTCACTTTCTCTTGCGACTACCTAAGGCTGGTATTGATCTGTGGAAGGGTTAATATGTCATGTTGTGAAGAAGAGAATGTGGAATCGAGATGAGTGGAAGTGTGTTAAGTATTGGCCTGAGCTAGCGTGTTCATAGTGTAAGACGAGGGAAGGGGAGTATGCTCAAAATGGATTTGATGGGAATCATTGGGTATGGAGGTTCTTACTTGCATAATAGAATAGGAAGGGTTTGTTCTTTTGTTTGCGACCATTAAGTTCTATTTCCCTCCTTCTAGCGCCATTTTTGTTGACGGGACAGAATGACCCGTTCAAGTAGGTAAGGGAAAACACCCGATGGAAGGTCCCAATTAGACCCACTCTTCTTTGCATTATCATTTTTTACTAGATTATGGGTTGGTTACCTAACTAACTAACTAACTATCTAAATATTAATTTGAGAACCAAAGGTTCTTAAATGAATTAAAAATCTAGAATTAAATAACTATGAGGCTAACTAAACTGACTATGATGTATTTCTACATTAAATTAAACCCATCCTTATCACGAGATAGATAATTAAGATTAAACATAGTCAGGAAGGATGTCATCCGAATAAGAAATAATTCATACATTCAGAAGAGGAATAAAACTATAATGCAACTAAACAATTTAACAAGCAATTGTGCCCAGGTTTAACAGCATAATGATTGTATTTAATGAAAGAAAATAAGTGAGAATCTATGCTCAAGAGAGAACTACAGAACTATTTCACACAATTAAACTCACAAAGCGCATATACAAAGTAAAATAATTAAGAATAATCTCGACTACATTCACTAGATTCACCAATCTCCATAAATGTCTCTTGCTCCTTATTCATGAGAAAGTAATAGTATTATCTAAATCTCAAAGGAAAAAATTCCATTTTCCTTTACATTCATCTAATTTATAGAATGCGGATAGAATCCTTTTGCATTCCTCTAACTATCAAACAGTCAGGATCCTAAAACAATGCTTCAGTTCCCTTTCTCGATTAAGATATTACCATAATTACAAGGAAAATTATTGAACTGCAAAATTTATGTTACAATGAGATAATTAGGTGGGATTTAGCAGTTGTGATTTTTCATCTATGAAGGCCTTCCAAGTATTGAATTCTTCAAGTATATTGTCCACTCAGCGTAGATTTCTTCTTTCAAGGTTTATCTCGTTGTTGCAGATGGCTATAATAATTTTTATCTTCAAACTTTGCTCAACACGTCCCACAGAATCTTCAGTTAGCAAAGTCAATATGGTGGGTTGTATTAATATTTCCTCTATAACGTCCAAACTAATTTCACTGATTTCCTCTATGGATTTCATGTTGAGGTTTCTTTTGATTTCTACATCTTCGACCATTGTTTGGTTCGACAACGCCTTTTCTAAATTCCTCACGGGATCCATCCCAAACTGTGAGAGTAGATTGTCAGAGAATATCCATATCTCTTTTCTCGTTTTAGTGACCTATGCTTGTGTTCTTGTATATCCATGAAATTTTCCATCCCTACATTCAAAAGTCATTAATCTCTGATTTTTTTCATGTTTGAGTACACAGGCAAGGTCTCAGGGAAATGTTTCTAGATATCTTACCATTTTGTGACCATGTTGTAGGTGTCTAGGGATTTTTTATATTTTTCATGCATTTCTTTCACCTGTATACTCAATTTATTCTAATCATATCTGGCCTTTAGTCATTCATTGAGAGTATAGAATAACCTCTTCTCAGAGTCTCACAGTTCTTCATTTTTCTTGAAATCCTCTTCCTTTATAGTGTCTAGAGAAATTGTCTGGTTTTGGATTTCCTCTGCAACTTTCTTTAGGAGATCATTATCGTGTTGCAGCCTTCTAACTTCTCTTTCACTTCTTTCATTGAAAATTATCACCTCATATAGTTCTCCCCTGAGTTTTGTGGCTTCCTAGTTGTGTATGGATTTAATTTTTTCCACCTCATTCAGATGAGCCTTTTGGTTGAGAGAGGTTGTTTCGTTGAATTTTTTCTTTATCTCCTTATCCCAGATATGAAGTTGTCTTTCCATCTCCTCTTTGTGGATTTTCTTTGTTTGTTGGGCTTCTTTTCTGTACTCACTATCCATGGCCTCCTTGATGGTTTCCAGGGTTGTCTTTGACTCAGTGATCTTGGATTTTGTAGCATCTACTGCCCCTGCAACTTCATGGACCAACACGATGTTCACACTCACAAAATCACTAAGTGTTGACACTACTTGTATTGCATTATCCTTCGGGTTTGGTCCATCTCTCCAATTGATGTTCCTTTCAAGAGCTTTCTGGATTACATCAACTTTTCCTCTTTTTCTCTTTGATGTTCTTTTCTCAATTTCGCTTGTCTTTTGGTAGCAGTAGCAATCGCCCACAACGACTATGGTGCCGTCAAAACATAATCCTTCAAAACTGGGTGATAAAATCCCTAGGATGGAAACCAATGGGGTCCATTCCTCTATGGGGGTGTTGATGAGATCGGTGTCAAGACCTGATGTCACAATAATGGTTCTATCCTCTTTGGATTTGGTAGTATTAATTTAGTCTTCCTCTTCCTTCTTCTTTGTTGTTCCTTGTGCAACCAGGGCCATTTTCTCTTTGTTCATTTTTTCTCCTTTTCCCATATTACTTTTTTTGGGGGGAAGGTTTGCAATTCAATTTTCCATTTCAACATGTTTCTCCTTGGCTTCTTTTTTCTTCCTCTCATGGTATCTTTCTTCATCTTCATCGTGTTTTATTGCTAGTTATGTTTCTTTTTCCTTTTTTTCTCTTATTTTGATTTTATCCTTTCTTTATCTTTGAGAAGCAGGGATTTAAATTATTCTAGCCTCAGGGTTCTATCTTGATCTTCCTCTTTCCTTAGTTGCTCTCGGATTGTTTTGGTGGTGATCCTTTCCACTACTTCTTCAAAACTTAAATCTCCCTTAAAGACATCTTCAGGGAACCTGGATTCATGCATGATCTACTAATTTAGCAGCTTTTAGATGTTCATAAACCACGTTTTGAGGATCACGAGATTTGGGCTCTCTGATACAAAGACACGATTCCTTTACAGTTTCTAGTTAATTTTCTTCTTGCTTCTTGTTTTGTAGAGAGTATGATCCTATATGAAGGAGGGAAATAGGACAATACATTTTGTTCTTTTTTATAGATAAGCAATGGCTCCTTTCTCCACTGTTTGATATGTTATTTCTCCGGCTGGTAACTTATCGAGCACATACTCGAGTAGCAAGTGTGGCAATCCTATGGCCTCGAAAATATGGACAAAGGTATAGCATTTCTTCATATACCAGTCTCCAATCCCCCTTAGGGATTTGATAAAACCTATAGAAATACTATGCAGGAAAATACCAAAGATGGCCTTGTGCAAGGGGGAGAGGAAATAGTCACAGATCTCATAAAAATGTTCCTTTCAGTTGACTTATCATAATTGAGAACAATATAAATGGATTGGGATTTGATCTGTGATCGAAGACCAACTGAATGCAGGGAATGCATTGGCTGAAGAAATGGCATCTATAAGATAGGATGACATGTAGAAGACATGGTTTTTCATACCTTTGGGGTCCTGAACATGATTCACAATGTTGAAAGATAGGATGTTGTCCCAATTGAAAGCTTGGCCCTTTTTAACCACCATGTAAGCCATAGGAAACCATTCCATTCTAAAATGGGTGCTAGTTTCCTCACCATAGATTCTGCAGATCATTGTGTTCATCATTTTGTAAAGGCTTTCCAAGTATTTTGTTGGGACATTCCTTTCCCTTTTTTTCACTAGCCATTCTTCATAGAAGAACCAATCTTCCATCAAGGTCTCAAAATCTTTGTGATCGACCCCAAACTTGTCCAGGAACGATTCGTTTAGAGAAATCATGGGTTCTATGGTATTTTATCTTGCTTGGATGTATTCCACTTTGAGTGACACAATTGGGAGGCCTGAAGCAATGACTATTAATCTAGTATCCTTTTGTAGATATGAAAACACCATCTGGCAGTGTCGTTGTAAGGGAAACCTTTCATTCTGGAACATATCCA
>ML801012.1:6539-21855 GCA_009831015.1 Picea engelmannii
TGTATTACTTTATTTTTGTATAAATATTTTATTATTGTATTAGTACTTTAATGTATTAATATAATAGTTTTAATATAATAATTTAATGTATTTTTTATTATTTTAATACTTTTTTAATGTATTAATGTTTTATTCATGTATTATCTTTTCAATGTATTAATGTATTACTTTATTATTATATAATAATGTATTATTATTTTATAATAGTGTACTGCTTTAACATTAAAATATTATTAATACATTAATAAGGTAAGATATTAATAATACATTATTAAAGTATGAGTTAATATGCTATTATAATTTATTAGGTAGTGTATTTGTTAGTGTTTTATTAATACATTTATAATAATAAGTTAATACATCATTATAATGTATTATTAATATATTAATATTTTAATAATATTGATACTTTTTTAATATATTAATTATGTAATATTAATGTTTTAATATCAATATTTATGTATTTATTTATAAAATATTTAATACATTAATGTATTTAATATATTAATGTATTAATACATTAATGTATTAATAATGCTTTACTAATATATTAATGTGTTAATAATGCTTTACTAATGTATTAATGTATTAATTATTATTAATGCTTTAATGTATTAATACATTAATGTATTTAATATATTTAATTTACTATTAACACATTAATGTATTTAATTTATTTAATATATTTAATTTACTAATGTATTAATCCATTAATGCATTTAATACATTAATGTATTAATACATTAATGTATTAATACATTAAATATCTTAATATATTAATGTATTTAATACATTAATGAATTTAAGATATTTAATGTATTTAATACATTAATGTATTAATGTTATTTCAGACATGGCGGCCTTCAACTAGCAACAACCACTTTTATGTAAAAAGTGGTTGATCTAAACTAATCAGCGCCATTAATTGAAAAAAGTGGAAAATGGCGTTGATCGGCATATATCAACCATTTTTTACATAAAAATGGTTGTTGCTAGTTAAAATGTATTTATATGAGTTGAAATAAGATGTTATGGATTTATTTTAGATTCAATAAAAATATAAATATATTAAAAAGAAATTGAAATTTTTATGCAAATTTTATGAATTCAGGTTGTGATAATTTTATTATCTTCATCTGTGATGATGACTTTATTATCTTCCTCTATTGACATTTACAATATTATTTTTAATTTTTAATTTTTTTTATATTTTGAATTTTAATCAAATATATAATATATTTTATTTTATTCATTTATTTTAAATTAAAAAATATTATGTAAAAAAAAAATTTAATTAAATTAAATTGAGTGGGTCTAATGGTTAAGAACATTTGTTTCCTCTTAAGAGGTCACAGGTTCAGGTATGTATACCTTTTTAGACTTTACTAGTCAAATCGCTGAGCAAAGGGGGTCGTCTCGTACACCAATTTGGTGTACTGACGTGACCTTAAAAATAGATTATTATTATTATTATTATTATTATTATATAAAAATTTTGTAATAATTCAATAAAATAGAAAATTAATAAAGTGAAACAAAAAATCACTAAAATTTATATTTACAATATTGAGAATGAACTTGCCACATTGTATATTTTTTACGAAATAAACAAATAATATAAATTATTTAAATATTTATAATTTTTTTCAAACTTTTCCCCTCTCACACATATTTCAGTTTTTTTTATAAAATATTTTTTTTTCATTTTATATTTTTTTTATAAAAAAAATTAAAACTTAATTTCAATAAAATAAAATAATAAAAAATAATAAATCAAATAATTTTATATATATATAAAGATTTATTAATAAAACTACTTTGTTAAATAATGGAAAAATTTTAATCATAAAAAACCTACTTTTTAAACTTATAAACGTGATTAGTATGATAATAGTGGATCCTAGGATTAAGATGTAATATAAGTTAAAAAAAAATTATTATTTTAGAGAAAGTAGGGATTAGGCTAAATGGGGAGTAATCTTTCCTAGTTAGTGTTTTAGGTAAAAAAATGGGTCCGGTTAAATTTTCAGAATGGATCAAAATTCCATACATTTTAGTTGGAGTGTACACATGTAAACAATACACATGTATATAGTTGGAGTGAGATCCAACTAATTCCAAACATAGATATGTAGGTTGAGATAATGTGTTAACAACTTCCAACTAAACTCTAAACTAAGCACACTGCATTAATGGAAACATTATCTCCAACACCCCTTTAATGCTTACATTACTAGACTTACAATACTCAACCACAAATAAATAGATTTTACAAAAAAAAATTTGAATCTTTCATATAGTACAATTTGGTCTTCATCAGCTTTTTCTACCCACTTTTGAACTATCATATACTCTATTCTTTCTTCACTCTTCATCTCGAGAAGTTAATTATACAGGTAACTTTTTTTTTAAAGAACAAAACTATAAAAACTCAAACACAATTTACATGCATACAAACAAACATCCACCCATCTCACATATCTTCTTCTCCTGTCTTCATGCAAATACTCGATCTAGTGGGTTGCTTCTATTAGGATTCTCAAATACCAGTTGATAACTATACTGCCTTCATGGAGATGGTATTGAAAAAATTTCACGGGCATGAATTCCATCACCAATATTCTTTCAGCAGGGGCCTCGCAGAAGAAGAGAACTGGAACGATATTTCGGTGTTGTGCGTGGGATAAAAATCGGATTGCCACTGGCGAGGGATTGATTCTCGTGACTTCCATGAAAAAATACAAAACGAACATTTCAGCGAACTTCCGCTCTTTAACCCAAATAACAATTGGAATGGTGGTTTCATTGTCTCTGAGCATATTGCACAGATGCTTCTGGAAAACCGAGAGGTTAAATGGAAATGACCCATCTTAGAAGGCAAAGACAGCGACGGCAAAGGAACTGGCTCTTCGTTCAGGATGATGATGGGTAAGGCGAGTTCTTCACACAACCGACAAACAGTAACACACAACAGATTCTTCATAGGCGATTATAACTCAGGCACCGCTATCAAGTCTTATCGTGGCTTCAAATCCCACAACTGAATGACTAAACATAATCAACAGACAGAAAATTAATACTCTCATATCAAAAAATACAAGCACTCTACTGTCATTTTCCTTGGCCCCTCCAGTAAGGGAGATGAGCCCAGAGCACTCGGCTTCTTTGATATCAAGAAGAAGAAGAAAAAAAGAAAATTACACAAAACTATCTAATATTTTTATTAACTACACATAAAGAAACAATATATATATATATATATATAGTTGGAGTAAGATGCAACTAATTCATTCCTGATCTTTTCCTTAAGGGAGATAAGTTTAGAGTACTCGACTTTGATACCAAGATAAAAAATAAATAAAAGATTTCACACAAAACTATCTTATATTTTTATTAACTGTATATAGAGAAACAATACATATATATAGTTGGAGTAAGATGCAACTAATTCAAAACATGAATATGTAGATTGAGATAATATTTCAACAACTTTCAATCAAACTCTAAACTAGACACACTACCACTATATTAATGAAAGCATTATCTCCAACACCTTCCAACATTTTTTCCCATAGTTTTAGCCATTCCAATCCTTTTATGAAGTTTAATAGTTGTTTCTTTTGGTTAGTTCCTTAAATGTAATTGCTGTCAAATTCGTACAATGTTATAGGTTGCGATTTTGAGGTTTGCAGATAATTGATAACAATAAGAATAGAGTGAGTCTGATACTAAGAATATAAGAATAGACTGTATGAAAATAATTGATAAAGTATGGCAATAAGGTATGTATCCAATTCTGATCATGTTTTTAAGAAATCTGTTAATCTAATCCTATATACATGTATATTTCTTTATTCAATAATATAAAATAGAAAACAAACTCTTTTTTATTACAGTTTATTTGCAGTTATTTTTCGTATGTTTGATTTTTATTTCTCTTTCTACTTACAATTTATTTGTTATGTATTTAATTTCTGTTTAACACTGGGAAAATCTGCTTTATATCAACTATCAAAAAATTAAAGAATGAATAAAAAAGAAACAGAACCTTCCACAAACGCAAATAGAACATACGAGGATCAAATCCTTCTTCAATTCCCCAAATAAATATATTGAAAGACAATCAAACGAGTCTTTAGCTATTCAAATCAATTTTTTTATTCTGTTGATTTTACCTTGTTTTTGTAACTGAATAGCAAGTACAAAATCTTAAAGGCTGATATTTTGGAAAAGAATAGGCAGGAATCAAATTTGAAGAAAAAGGTTATATTTCAAATAGAAGCTCTAAATTTATTGTAATCCTTCTAAATTGAAAAGTTAAAATAAATTGTTATTTTCATATGGAAATGAAAATAAAATAAAAATTCACCCATGAAATGATTATTTTATAATTCATTCATTATAAACCCCTTTATTATTGGAATATGTAAATCTAAGATTTTTAAATATTGAGATCTTTGTTATAAACCCCTCTATCCTTTATAGAAAGATGGCAGATTCCAAATATTTTTTACTTCATTATTTAATTTGAAATGTTGATGATTTTCATAAACCTCCAACAGTTCAAGTCTCTGGCATTTCCTCATACCATTTTGTGTTCCTCTAGTTGGATTGATGTACTTAAGAAAAAAGGAAGAAAGGACCCTCTCCAGTCAACACAATGACCCAACCCTTTCCTTGTCTTTGTAATGTTTCATCTTGTTATGCCCATTTAGTCCTCATGGATCTCTTCTAGCATAGGTTAGTCTTTAATGTTCCCCTAGTTTTCTTTCTGGGGTCTTTTGCTCATTGTTCCTTACAGTCAAGGCTATCACCTATTCGTGTATCACTATGTACTTTTTTTGCTTGGTTGAATAGAAGGATATTCATCTAGCTTAAAAAATAAATGTTGATGATTTGAAGGATATTGAAATTCAAAAAAAAAGAGTTGCAATTTGAAATTGAAAAAATTGAATTTTAATTCGACATAATTACAATTTCAAATTTGAGATCAAATATATATACTTAAAAATCATGAAAAAAACTAGTTCCTTCAAACAAAATCATTGAAGAACACAAATAATTAATATGTACATGGTACAAATATTAGAAATAAATTAAAATAATAATACACTTACTGTACAAAAACAAACCCTAGCCAATTAATATTAGAGAAGAAACCAACTACCATCATTATATTTGTGGAGAAGAAACATGTCGCTCTTGTTGTGCAAAAAAAGAAATGTCCTGAAAACGATTAATAAGATAAGCATTGGGTAGTAGGTACCTTGAAGACATGTGGTGCAAGATGGTGCAGAAGATGGTACTTGGAAAAGATGGTAAGAAGATACCAATAGCTTCTTTTTTGTGTGTGAGTGTGAAAACCTGTATTACTAAAAGGAGTTATGATACACAAAAGGCAAGGGGAATTCCTTGATCTGCCAAAAAGGAAAACAGATCAAGGATCCCGGAGTTGCATTGTCCGAGAAAGCAGGGGGAGGGTTAGGCCACCACCATGGGAAACCAACCCAGTCCTCCGAAAACCAGTTTGAAAGACTAAACCATAACATATACACAAAAAATTAACCATAAAACAAGAGTAGCTCCTATACTGAAAACAACTTGATTTGGGGTTGAACCTGCATTAGTCTAGGATGATGGGATGTATTGCATCGTCATCCTTTCTTTCCTCGTTCTCCTTCCTTTGCTCCATCATGCGCATCTTCTTGATACAAGCTGGTGTTCCGCTCCGGTCTGTTGGAGTGATTTCCATGTGGTGGACATAGCGTAAGTAAAGGTGGAATTGGCTTACCATTCATTCCATTTTTTTCTTTTGTCTCCTCTGGTCCTCAACTAGTCCTTTTGCATTGGCCTCCAGGTTGCTGAGGCGACTAAGAATTTATGTGAGAATCTTCTTTTGGTCCCTAATAGCCTCCCTACTAGTCTCTTTCCGGTCAATGTTTATCTTGCCTATCATCATTTTTGTTCGCTGGGCCTCCTCCACCGTTTTGTGGTAGAGGGTTGTTTTGGGCTGCGTAGCCCCTGGGTCCCTTATCCCATATGCTTCTTGAATTAGTTTTGTCCAGGCTTTTCCCTTGCGTGTGGTGTTGATTTCTCTCTCCCACCTATTGATGATCACTTTTCCCTTTGGATCGACTTGTGTGAGAAAGGTACCCTTGGCTTCTCCAGCCACTTGCTCCATCCTTGTGATCCTTCGGGAACTTTTTGGAGGTTATTTTCCCTAGGGGACTCTCTTACTATGGGTTGTATTCATTCTTACCATCTCGAATTTCCTGTGGTGGTTTTTGTCTTGGGTTCTTCTCCTGTTCCTAGTCACCCCTTCCTGGTATGTAAGATGGGCTCTGTAGTTGCTTCTCTTTGGTCTGTGGCTATTCCTGGTGTTTCTTCTTTTATGGGCTTTCCCCAACTGTAGGCTCGTTCCTGCAATCATGGGTTTCTCATAAAGGTGTACCTTCTGGTCCTTTTTCACAGTTTCAGAGTGTGTTCTCTTGGGAGCCCTGCTGTCATCTCTGTGCCAATCCTTCACCCTACACGTTATACAACAATCATTACCACTCCTCGTATCTGTACTTGGGTGAGGTGTACCCATACTCGGCCACTGGAAACCCTTTTGTCCTTCGTCCTTTGCCACCTGTTGTTTAAATTTTATGCTTTCCCACAAACAACCCATGTACTTCTTCCTATTGACAGGATCGTGGTGTCGTACCCCTGCTTGTTGTCTGACCTGGAACTGCATTGTAACTCGTGTTTGGGTGGTGGGTTATCGGATTCTATCTGGATCCTACGTGCTCTTCAGTTATTTATGTGCCTCCTTCCTCGATGTGGTCGTTTGTACTTCGGTTGTTGTCACAGTCTTTTGCCACTAGTTGGCTGCAGTTTGTTCGAAACTGACCAGTCGGGATGTTACTCCAGATGGTGTCCAGTTCTGGTCCTTCCTTGTCGACCCCCTCATTAGCGATTATGTTCGCCAGTCCATTTGTTGACCTCCATACCCAGCGCAACTCCACTGTGATCCCTGTCCGCAAGTGCTCCTGATTGTTTTGTAGGGACTGTGCCAAGCGCCAGTGTCTCTGAATTTTTCCCACTCTGGTACCGTTTTGGAGTCTCCTTAATGTGTTGATAACCAGTGTGGAGTCTCCTTCCACTATGACATTTTTCATCCCTTCTCGGCTTAGAATCTCGAGGCTGGTCTCCAGGGCACCGAATTCCACAGCATTGTTGGTTGAGTTTCCTAGACTCCCAACGTACAGTCGAATGATGTTTCCTTTATAGTCCATGATTACTCCTCCCATTCCTATCCGTCCTGGGTTACCTTTTGATGCCCCGTCGAAATTCATCTTGAGGGAGCCTACTGGTGGTGGTTTCCAGTTGCGCTCACCTACTTGGAGTTGCGGTGGTCGTCTTACCTAATTGGGGTTGTGTCTATCTTTCAGGTGGAAGGCTTCTAGAATTCAGAAGTCCTGGTCTGTGAGTTGTGCTCTTCCTGTCTAGAAATTGTGGCTCTGTACCATTTCTTTTGTCATGGAGATTATTGTTTCCTTGATCTTCCCTTCCGGCCAGCTTTGGTTCTAGAAGATGCGTCAGGTCCTTTCCTTCCATATTGCCCATATGATCATTCCCAGGATGAGGGTCCAACAGAGGTTCACCTCTTCGTTTTCATTGTAGTTCTCTTTCCAAATATTGATAGTTGTGGAGATGTTACCTCGGATCCTATTTGACTGTCGGAAGATACCTATCTCCCAATCCCAGATTTATGTTGTGTAGGTGCATTCATCAAGGAGATTGTTCGTTGTTTCTTCCTTGGCTTGACAAAGGTGACATCTGGAAGGACCTACAAATCCTCTTTTCCTTAGGTTATCCCAAGTTAGAATTTGGTTGTGGAGTATTAACCATTGCAATATTTTTATTTTTGGCCAATGGGGGTCGTTCCAAAGCTTTTCTCATTGTTGTGTCGGGTCTTCTTGGTCCTGGTCTACGATATAATGTCAGACTTCTTTTAGATTGAATTCTTCGCCATATTTTTGTCCCCATCTCAGCAAGTCATTTCCTTCCGTGGCTGCAATTTTTCGTCTCCCTAATTCCTCCTCCACCTCTTTTACTGTTGTTGCGGTTTGGGCTCTATTCTGTGGGGTGAGAGTGCTCCAGATTCTCCATTTGTTGCGATCTATTTCTTGTTTTCAGTAATGGTAGACTCTGGTTTTACCTTGCGCTATCAGCTCTTATTGGAGTGTCTCCCTGTCTGGATTCTCCATTCTGGGTTCCTGTTGCCAGGCGTCCTCCCAGAATCTGGTTGTTCTGCCATTCCTGACTTCCCAAAAACTGTATGTCTGAATCCAGGCTTTGTTGCGCTAGGCTAGGTTCCAAAATGGATGAACCGTCCCTGGTGCCTCCGAAGCGTATTATGTCCTGGTTGCTTATGTACCAGACATACTTTTCCTTCCATAGGTTTACCAATGGTGTAGTAGTTTCTTTGACCTAGTGCCACCAAAGTTTCACCCCGTAGGCATCATTGGTCACTTGTGGGTCTTGTAGCCCCAGGCCTCCTTTTCATTTTGGTTTACAGACCTTCTCCCAAGCCACCAGGGCCCATTTTTTCCTTGTTTCCATTCCTCGCCATAGGAAGTCCCTTTGGATGGTTCTTATTTTTTGTAGAATATCCTTGGGGGTTGGGAAAACGGACATCATAAAGGTTGGCATTGCTTGCAGAATGAACTTGTTCAGAATAAGTCGTTCGGCTAGGTTGAGGGATCTGTACGTCCAGTTCTTCACCCGCTCCTGTAATTTGTTGATTATTCCTTCCCAAGTGGAAATTTTGTAAGATTTGTCTGTTAGGGGTATGCCCAAGTACTTAGTTGGGAGTGCTTTGCGTTCAAAGCCCAAATTGAAGAAGAGATCATAGATTTGGAATGGTTGATCTCTACACCCGAGGCTTCCCCAAACTCTTCTAGGATTCATTTCTAGGCTTTTGCTTCCTTGACTGTGGGTATGCCGTGAAGTAAGGTGTCATCCATCAACTGTTGGTGCATGGAAGTAAGGAAATTTTTGAAAGGTTTGATACTCGTTATCTCACCTGTTGCAGTTGTGCTTTTAATGCTTCGAATGAGACCTTCCATCATCAGAATGAAAAGGAAGGGGGACAGCGGGTCTCCTTGTCTGATGCCTCTTGTGGGACAGAAAGGTTTGGTTGGGGATCCATTTATTAGCAGTGAGTAGCTTGTTGTGGACACCAAGCTGACTATCTAGCTGATCCAGTGTTGGGTGAAACCAAAGGCTTCCAAGGTCTTGACCATATAGTGCCAGCTAATTTTTTCATAAGCTTTTGCTAGGTCCAGTTGTATTATCATTTCCCCTTTCTTCTGAATCTTCAGGGTGTGGATCAGCTCGTGGGCATGGATAATATTTTCCATTATCTGTCTTCCTTCCACGAAGCCTTCTTGTTCTTGGGAGACCAGTGTGGGTAGGAGGGGTTTCAATCTATTTTCTATAACTTTGGAGATTATCTTATAAACCACATTGCACAGTGCTATAGGTCTGTAACGATCAAGGGTTTTTGCTTCATTTTCTTTGGGGATTAGTGTAATCATTGTAGCATTTAGCACTTTTAGCATGGAGTCTAACCGTCTAGAGTCTTCCACAGCCCTATAAATGTCTTGTCTGACAATTTCCCAGGAGGATTTGAAAAACTCCACTGTGAAGCCATCTAGACCTGGGGCTTTCCCGTTGGGCATCTCCTAGAGTACTTGGTCAATTTCCTCCTCCACAATGGGTTTGTTCAGGTTGTTATTTTGTTCCTCGGTGACCAGGCAAGGGATATGCTGGATTATTATTTGTATGGCCTCCATTCTGTCCTGGTTGGGTTCCTAGGCTATCCTGTGGAAGTGGTTTACCAAAGTAGTTTCGATCTCTTTATGTGACTCTCGTTTTATTCTGCCCTGGTACTTAATCTTCATGATTTTGTTATGGACTCTTCTGGCCATGGTTGTTCTATGAAAAAACTTGGTGTTTTGTTCTCCTTCCTTTAGCCATCTGATACGGGACTTTTGTCGCCAAAGTGTTTCTTCCTGCTGGCATCGCGCTTCCCATTCCTGGGTCATCTGGATTTCTTCATTTTTCCATTTATCCGTATAGCCCTCTAAAATGCAGGTTTCCTGGAGTTTTTTCATTTTTTCTTCTATGTTGTTTTTATCTTGGTTTATGTTCCCAAAAGTGTCCTTGTTCCACTCCTTGAGCCTATATTTGATATACTTTAGTTTCTTATAGAGTTTGAACATCCTTGTCCCTTGCTCTGGTTTCTCCTCCCGCCGCCACTATTTGATTATTTCCTTGAAGGTCGGGTGTTCAATACAGAATTTCTCAAATCTGAACGGTCTATTCTTTGGTGTGGTTTGGAAGCCTGCTTCCAGTTGCACTGGCCAGTGATCAGATCCCCCTCAGGGGAGGATGTTGCAATCTAAGGTTAACCCCTGCATAATAATTGACTCTGATACTAGGAATCTGTCAAGTCTTGTTGCTACCTTATACTGGTTCATCTGTTTATTGTTCCAAGCGAACTGGCCATTATTTTTTTTGAGGTCTACCATCTTCGTTGTGTCTATGAACTTTGAGAATTCTTCTGCATCTCTATCCAATCTTCTTGTACCTCCTCTTTTCTCCACAAGTGACATGATGATGTTGAATTCCCCTGCTAGGATCCATTGGAGGTTTTTGGATCAGGTTTTAAGGTCTTCTAAGTCTCGTATCATTCCTCTCTTTTCCTCTGACACCTGGGGCCCATACACATTAGTGCATAGAATCACCTCTGTGTTTCCAATGATTTGCATGTGAACCGTGAGGGTGTGCCTGGCTGCTTCGGCTGCTATTAGGCTTAATACTTGTGGGTTCCACAAGGTGAGAATTCCTCCTGCCATTTGGTGGCCTCCGATAGCCACCATATTGTACTTGCGCCATTGTTGTTTATTGATTTCCTCCATTCTGTCTGTATTGCAGTTTGTCTCTTGTATAAAACAGAGATCTGGTTGTTCTTGCTTTATTTGATTCCTAAGGATTCTTTGTTTTCTCGAGCTTTTTAAGCCTCTTACATTCTAGGTTATAACCTTCATTTAAACATGTGGGGGGGAGTTGAGGAAGAGTTTCTTGATCTTACCCGATTTTATCAATAGCGCTCCAAGCTCCTGTAGGGACACGTTATTTGATTTCCTTCCTTTTTTCCTCTGCGTTTGCTTGGGTGAGAGTTGTGGTTGTCCCTTGCCATCTTTGACTCCTAGGTGTCCAATCTCCCTATGTGTGCACTTTAGTCCTATGGCTTTGGCTTCCTCCCTTAGGAGAAATAGGTATTGAATGCGATCAAGTTGCTCAGTTGGTACATTGTTTACTCCCTGTCGTTTCCATTGCTCCAGTATGTTCGAGAGATCTATCCCTTCCCTTTCCACAAGTTCTATGAGATCAGGATCTTCTGTGCCTACTTCGCTTGGGGTCATTTCCGCATCTCCCTATGCTTCTTGCATGGGGGTGTTGTCGTCTCTGATTTCTCCATCCATTGGGGTTGTGCAACTCCCATGTTCCTTCTTGTTACTTGGTCGATCAGTGGGCTCGTTTGTTGCTTGTTCTCTGGTTTCTTGAGATTTTGATGAACCTTTTTCATTTTTTGTTTCTTTGTTGTTTTTGTCCCATCCTTCTGTTTTATTCCGGGTCTACGGGTTATTTCCTGCTAGGGTTTTGCTCTGCTTCTAGGGTTTGGTTTTATGAACCCATCCTCATCCTACTGTGGTTTGGGGTTTTTTGCTTCTTGTTTTTTATTAAGAGGGCATTTTTTGATCAGGTGGCCATGTTCATGGCATCTTCTACATCTGAAGGGGATATGTTCGTAATATATGTTTTGGATCCATTCCTCATCCCTGAATTCCAGACGTATGGCTTCTGGGAGTGCTCCTGACACATCCATTTCTATGCAGATTATTTCATAATATGTATATCTCCCTTTTAGGGTGGCTTCTGAGGTCTTAACATATTTCCCCAATTTATTTCCTATTTCTTTGAAAGTAGAGGGTAACCAGTAGTCTAAAGGTAAGGAATAAAATCTCAGCCAGACCGGAATCTTTTTGAAAGTCTCTTTTTTTGGGGAGAAAATTTCCTTCCATGGTCGCATGTACAGTCATGTTGATGTGTGGAAGTATGGCCCTCCCTCAAAGACTCTATCCATGTCCTCCAAGTTCATGAATACTTTTGTGAAGAAGCCTTTCAAGCCCAAGTGGAGCTCCACTTCTCTGTTTGGCTTCCAATGGTATTTAATCCAGTTGCACAACATTTTTTCGGTGGGCCACAAACCCATGAACTTGCATATTAGCTCATGCGTCTTCATCTAGTCCCTGTAGAGTTGTGTTTGTGGATCCTCCAGTATCACCTTGGGTATCATTGATGTTTTGGGTTTTCACGGGTTGCGCCCTTCTGCCCCGTTGTGCGTCGCTGTGTCTTGCGCCTCCCTGTGAATTTCTCTGACTTCTTCTCCCATGCACTTACTTTTTCCCTGGTTCCTTTCTTGACTTTTTTCTGGGTCTGATCCCGAGGTGCCTGTCATCGATGCCTTGAAAACTATGCCTCTTGGCCCTTTCCCTCTATCTACCACTACCTGTTTGTATGAGGGGGTACCCTTACCCCCCCCTTTGGTGCTCATGTTGTCCTCTGCTATGGCCTTGAATGTCAAACCCTAACTTCCAGTTGCTCTGTTCGCTCGATCTTGGGTAAGAAGATACCAATAGTTATGTGCAAGTCTAGCAAATAAAAAAAAGTTTTGTTAATAAATAGAGATAGAAAGAGAATTCATGATTTGATAATCAATCTCTGTGACTTCAATAAATAGAATATACATGCATGCATGAGCTCCATAAAAATAGGATTATATTGTATAAAAAGCATAACAATTCTTTCTTTGAAGTGACTTGACAAAATAATTAATAAAAGAAAAAAAACTTATATAGAACATATTAAGGAATTTTTTTTTATTGTTAAAATATAAGGGAAAAGTCCTAATAAAACAAAAAAACTTATAAAAACAATAAAAGAATAAAAAGTAAAATCTATTGAGGAAATTTTCCAACACATAAAAACAATGAAAAGTAGAACATATTAAGAAAAAATATGAAATAATTTTCATTTCAAATTTGACAAGTGATTTTTTATTTTAATTTTCATTTGCATTTGCATGAGAAATAATTTTAAGACCTTCTATGAAGGGATAGAGAGATCTTGAAGGGAAATGAAAACCTAGATTTTCATCCTTGTTGGGGAGCAAACAGGCTTGTTTTTCAGGCAAAAAAATGGGCCTGAATCCAACCAGATTTTCACGGGTAGTCTAAGTTTCGCATGGATTGAAAAGTTCTATGCATTTCAAAACCTTACCCTAGGGGGTTTTCCCCATTTTAAACCAACCCAGATGCTCAGAAAATTGATCAGAGTTCTGAATTGGCCGAAAATTTAAAATGGGACCACCGGAGGATCGAGAGGGAAGATTGCTCCCCATTTAGACCACTCCATTCTGGAAACACTAAACCTTGCATTACACTCATATTATTTTGAGCCATGCATATTTTTAAGTTGATAGGTGGTGCATGTTGTCCATTATAAGGTTCAAAATTCCATGTAACCAGAAACTTTCTTCATTAAAACGGGTCGGCATAATAGATATTATAGGCCATAGGCTAAATGTTCTACGAAATGAAGGTTCTTCCACCATTTTTTTGGGATCATTTGAATGAAATCCAGTAGAAAATTGTTAGATCCACATATTTGAATGATTATTTCATTACAATCCAACTGCTCCGAGAGATTTTCAGCATGCGGAATCCATTTGTATATTCAAAACTGGATTTTAAACAACATGTAAAATCCTTCATTATAACGTCGCAATGTGACAAACATAGTTATGTTGCAATCTGAAAAACATAATAATGTCGCAATGTATCGATCATAAATATATGTCACAATTTGACGAACATAGCCCTATCGTGGCATTTTTACAAACATATCATTACATTGCACATATCCTAATGTCACAATGTGAAAAAAAAATTCAAACGTCACAACATATCGAACATATCCCTTGTTACAGTGTGATGTACACAATTCAATTTCGCAATGCGATGATCATAAATAGATGTCACAATGTGACGAACATAGCCTCGTCGTGGAATTTTGAAGAACATATAATCACATCACAATGTGATACACATATCCTAATGTCACAATGTGAAAAACATTTCCAAACATCACAATGTGTTGAACATAACCCCTTGTGACAATGTGATGTACGCAATTTGATGGTCATAAATAAATCTCACAATGTGACTAACATAGCGATATTTTATACGCCGAATATGACATGGTTGATATACGTCGATCGACGCAATTAGTTTGGAAAAGAGAAAAATGGCGTCGATCGACGTATATCAACCAATTTTAATACATAGCAGATAGCTGATAACCTTAAGCATAAAAGGGGTTATCAATGGTTATTGTGATTGATGGTCAAATCATTGTCTAAAAAGTAAAACATCATTCCATACATCCCATTGTGACTAACATTTCCATTGCATTATGATGAAAATTTCCATTGCATTGTGACTAACATTGCATTATGATGAACATTTCCATTTCATTGTGACTAACATTGCATTATGATGAACATTTCCATATGTCACATTGGGACAAACATTTCTCAACGTTGAAATGTGACGACCATTTCCCAATGTCACATTGTGACGAACATTTTCCATCCTCACAATGTCATGAAAATTTCCCTTTTGTTATCATTGTCCTTAGGAAAAATATAAATCATTGTCTAAAAAGTAAAACATGATCCTATAGATCTCATCGTGACTAGAATTTCCAAACATCACACTCTAACGAACATTTCCCAATGTCGCGATGTGATGAACATTTTCGAACAACGCAATGTGACAAAAAATTCTTGACACTACATTCTAACGGCCATTTTCCCAACGTCGCAAAAGTAAATTATGATTCTACACTATGTCAAGTGTTTCCAAACATTTCATTATGATGAACATTTCCCTACATCGCATTGTGACGAACATTTCCCAACGTCGCAATGTGCCGACCATTTCCCAATGTCGCATTGTGACGAACGTTTCCCATCATCACATTGTGACGAATATTTTCCTTTTGTTATCAATGTCCTTGGGAAAAATATAAATCATTGTCTAAAAAGTAAAACATGATTCCATACATGTCATTGTGAATAACATTTCCATTGCATTATGATGAACATTTTCATTGCATTGTGACTAACATTACATTATGA
>ML801012.1:44609-58879 GCA_009831015.1 Picea engelmannii
AGGTAGGCTTTTCTCTCTGCTGTTCGTATAGGCATTTTTCCCTTCTTATGGTTTCTTCCATGGTCTTAGGATCATCGTATTGAATATTGTCACCAATGGAAGGTGGCAGTCCACTCAGATACCTCTGAATTTTGATAGCCTCATCCTTGATGAATGGAACATACTTCAGCAGTTCCAGAAAACTTCGTTCGTACTCATCAATGGTCATATTGCCCAACTTGAGTTCGAAGAACTCCTTCATCTTTCTGTCATAGTATCTTTTAGTCAGGTATTTCTTCTTGAAATACCTCTTGAATTCCTTCCAAGTGATCTCCTTCTCCTGAATGTGTTGCACTTGCACAAACTGATCCCACCACATGGACGCTTTTCCTTTCAACTGGTACATTGCAATTCTACCTTCTGCATGGGTAGAATAATTCTGCAACTAGAAGTATTTCTTCATGCCCAGCAACCATGTCTCGGCATATTCCTCCTTTTTATGCTCTCCATCGAATGTTGGAGGCTTAATTTTGTTCATCTCTCCTTTCAATTCCTCCCTTCCAGATTTCTGATGTTTTCTGGTAGGTGATGGGCTTGAACTACTGTGTGTCTCCTTGTTCGAATGTTTTTTGGATCGACTGTGACGTCGGCTACCACTCCTCGATCTACTTCTTCTCCCATGGTCTCTGCGACTCTCTGTTGTACTTGAGTCTCTTCCCTTCTCAAGTTTCTTCTCTATTCTTTCCAGACTCTGCAAGAATTTTAAGTTTAATTTCCCTTGCCGATCCTTGACTTTCATGAGCTTTCGGCTATCAGCTTGATGCTCCTTGGCCTCTCTTTGCAATCCTTCAAGGATTTTCATTATATTTCCTTCCTTATCCATCTCCTTTCCATGCCCATTAGAGTTCGATCCATCGACTCCTAAGTTAACATCCTTTCTTTCACGTTCGTCTTCCATTTCAGGGGTAATTTGCACTCTTCCCCACTCCATACTCGGCGTTGATTAACTGGAGTTTTGGCCTCTGTTGTATTCTGAACACGCACTGTGCAATCCAATTCAAAATTGTCAGGCCATTACACTTCATGAATAACCCACAACATTTATAACTAATACGAGCAAGAACGAAAAACATTTCAACTTCACAAGTTTTCTGAGCTCTGTCTGGCTCTATGTTTTTCAGGTGTCTTGAAATTCTCCTATTTCCCTATCGAGAAGTTTTCCTCCCACAGGAAACTCTTCGGGGTCTCCCTTCCTTCTATCGGGGTTTTGAAACCGGCATTGTTCTGGTGTGTTGAATCCCCGATTCCTGATTTGCGATGAGCTTCTACATGCATGAGCCCTCCTGTGCTTAGCTCTGGTCGCATATGACCACGCCTTCATGACCGTGGCCTTACCTTCCTATCGGGATTTCAGTCCTCGAAACCCAACGCGCCCCTTTGTGCGCTAGCCCTCCTAGCTAGGCCTCGGTCCACATGACCGACACCATATGACTTGTTCAACCATGTGGTTTGCATGAGTTTTCCATAGTCTTGGTCACATCACGTATAATAGAAACTTACTAAATCGGACCATGATGCATTAAGGACATTCAAAGAAAGTTTAACTTTAAGCCTTGTTTAGAAGGATGATTAATTAGCGTTTCTCTTGAATTAAATTCGAAAATCTAAATTACTTAATTCAGAAAAAAAAAGGTTTAAAGGTTAAATTAATCACGTCGCAATATCAGGATTCGTGGTTTTATGAGAAACATGTTTCATGTCATCAGGTTTCCCGAAATCCCGATTTCCGATGTGCCTTTTTACCTTAACCCTTCGCAGTTAAGCCTAGGTCCATGTGACCTATACCCTGTGACCGTACTCGAAGCTCTCGTCGGGGTTTCAGAGTTCATGATGTCGCGATGCTCACGTACTCGGAATTCTCGATCCTCCGACTTCCGATGTGTTCCTTTACGCATTAGCCCCTGCTATGGGCTCTACACCATGTGACCACTGACTCGTGTCCCCAGCCTTTTCCCTTATCGAGGTTCGGGGTTTCGCGAATCAAAATGTGTCAAAACTCTTGACAGTAGAATCCCCGATTCCCTGATTTCCGATGGACTCAGTCCGTGATATCCCTCCCGCTATGGCCCACACTCCCTTGACAATCGAGAAATCGCATTTCGCGATATCGAAACCTCACTGCACTTTGTTCCCAGAATTTATGAAGTTTCGAACTCTGATGTGGGGTGACATATGTCCTCCACTCTAACCCTGGTGGTCCCCACTCTGTCCTTGCACCCGTCGGGAAATCGTGTTTCGGGATATCGCGATTCCCGTTGTCATGTGCACGGGACTCCCAATTCCCCGATCTCCGACTCTGCAGAATCTTCTGACACGTGTCCTTGTTGATGGACGGTTCTGAGCGCCTATCGGGATATTGCGGATAGCGATTCCTTGATGCAGCGATTCCACACTCCTGAAACTCCGATGGTAAAATCTCGATGCCTCTCCGGGGCTTCTCCTCTACCCATGAGGACTTAAACCCTGCGCAACTTCCGTCAACTCGGACAGTTGATGGGTAATCCCACAGTGATCTTACGACTCACGATTATCCCGAGTTTAAACTCCTGTGCAATATCCCAAGGATTTAAACCTTGTGCACATTCTCCAGATCTGACAGTTACTAAGGTTCGCCTTCCCTCCCAACAGATTCCACAGTTCTAACACCCTTGGTGTAGAGACCTGTCTTCCTGTGGTCATAGACCATACTAGCTGCGGTTTCACAACACCGCTAAACCTCCTGAGCTTATAAACGCGGTCAAGCAACTACTTGACACACTGGAACAGCCAACGTCCGAAATTGGTTTTCCAAACACAATTTCTCCTCTCACCCTAGGTCCAAAGACCACTCAACTGGCCCATCTAGGCTTAGTGTTGAAACCTTGGCTCTGATACAACTTTATAGTGTACCCTTTCACTACCGAGGTTTTCAACCTCTCAGTTACCATTCCATACATGAATGTTTACATAATTCGTACAGGAATTATAACCACATGCATTTAACACAATTAAACACACTTAATTCTCAGAGTAAAATATATAAGTTACTGCTACAATTAAACAAGCCATAGTATTCAGTAGCACTTTATTTACACACAGCGGAAAACATGATACATAAACAACAACAGAGTTAAAGCATAATTCAGATACTTATCTTTTAACAGCTGTAGCATTCACCAACCAAGTGCAAGCCTTCCACGAACCTCCCATCCTTAGACCACACTGTTCATCAGCTCAACAGCGGGTCACCCCCGAGCTGGGACCGAGCTCCACGCCAAGGCAAGGAATCCTAGGCTAGGCTGAGGCTACAGGGAAGATAGCACATACACAACCATCAGGAAGAAGCTCTCCCAGGAATCTCCCACACTCACTACCCACAGACCCTCATTCCCCACATGCCTGTTCCACCCCAGGAGAGTGCACCTTCTCTATCACCTAGACAGTCCTTCGACTGCCAGTCTCCCTTACCTTGGGTTACAGGAACAGACCGGACCGGAAGTCTCCAGGCTCTATGGCAGCTACAGGGTTCCTTCCAGGAGTTCTCTTCTCCCTCTGCGCACTCTCTCACCTAGAGGAGTTGCTCACAGGCCAACAAGCCTCACACAGTCCAGCACTGCGTGGTCACTACAATCCACGGAAAACACAGACAAATGCTTCCCAAGACGGTTCAGCTGTCACAGGGTAATCTCACGGGATGATTTTGAAACAGGCTTCACGCACAGGCTAGCTCAATTTTCCCCGAACGACAAAGGATTCTTCCACTCGAGTTTAACACAGGGTTCCTGTTCAGCAATTGCGCTCCCAGGTTTGCCTAGAGAAAACACAGACTCACAGCTCTAGACAGGGTGTACCCGGTTTCCTCAGGACAACACAGGCTTCACGGCTTCAAAGATGAACCAGGGTAATCTGGCAGATGGTGTACTCGGTTCCACGCTCAGTGGTTCAGGTCAGAATGGAGAGGCGATCCCCCTCGCGGTTCATCTCGGTGCTTATATTTGCATGCACCAGGGTTGACACTTGTCACCCTGGGAACTGCGTGCGTACCACAGCGTGCATCCCCTTTGCACGTTCCCTTTCCAAAACTTAGGATAACAGAAATGCACATGTCTCTTTTTAAAATAATATTAAAATATTATTTCCCAGGCTTAAGCCCCTAGGCTCATCACTCAGCCCCTTTCCCACCTTCCAGCCCCTAATTCCTTGCCCACTCTATGAACGCTCAATCCCCCATCACTCATTCATCGTGGTTGGTCTGCACTGGCGGTGTTTATATTTTATTAATTGATCTGCATACATACAAGTACATCAATAGGATCCTGGAATTCAACACTTAGGCTCCCTGGCCTATCAAAACACATAAGCCTACATCTTATGTAAAACTTGGCTCACCAGCCTATAGAAGACATTTACAATTCTTTGCATATAACATGATCTGTAACGGGGCTTGGCCTTGGGGACACTACAACACAAATCTCATGTTCCTTCTTGTTACTTGGTCGATCGGTGGGCTCGTTTGTTGCTTGTTCTCTGGTTTCTTGAGATTTTGTTGAATCCTTTTTGTTTTCTGTCGCTTTGTTTTTTTTGTCCCATCCTTTCATTTTATTCTGGGTCTCCGAGTCATTTCCTACTGGGGTTTTTCTCTGCTTCTAGGGTTCAGTTTTATGAACCCATCCTCATCCTACTGTGGTTTGGGGTTTTTCGCTTCCAGTTTTTTATTAAGAGGGAATTCTCTGATCAGGTGGCCATGTTCATGGCATCTTCTGCATCTGAAGGGTATCTGTTCATAATATATTTTTTGGCTCCATTCCTCATCCCTGAATTCCAGACGTATGGCTTATGGGAGTGCTCCCGACACATCCATTTCTATGTAGATTCTTGCATAAGATGTATATATCCCTTTTAGGGTGGCTTCTGAGGTCTTGACATATTTCCCCAGTTTTTTTCCTATTTCTTCGAAAGTAGAGGGTAACCAATAGTCTAAAGGTAAGGAATAAAATCTCATCCAGACCGAAACCTTTTTGAAAGTCTCTTTTTCTGGGGAGAAAATTTCCTTCCATGATGGCATGTACAGTTTTGTTGATGCGTGGAAGTATGGCCCTCCCTCAAAGACTCTATCCTTGTCCTCCAGGTTCATGAATATTGTTGTGAAGAAGCCTTTCGATCCCAGGTGGAGCTCCACTTCTCCATTTGGCTTCCAATGGTATTTAATCCAGTTGCGCAACATTTTTTCGGTGGGCCACAAACCCATGAACTTGCATATTAGCGCATGCGTCTTCATCTGGTCCCTAAAGAGTTGTGTTTGTGGATCCTCCAATATCACCTTAGGTATCATTGATGTTTTGGGTTTTCATGGGTTGTGCCCTTCCGCCCCATTGGGCATCGCTGTGTCTTGTGCCTCCCTATGACTTTCTCTGGCTTCTTCTCCCATGCACTCACTTTTTTTTTTTTTTTTTTTTGACGAAANTGATTACAAAATGGCCTCGAATTTCTTCGGGCCTGACTTCCTGAGACCAATCTACTTTAATAACTATAAACTTGTGAGCTAAACTAGATCCTGTACTGCTTAAAATACTGATTATTTAAAGCATTGGCTACAATACAAAATGCCAAAATGCTGGTCAGATCCTGCTGACAGACTGCTTACAGAGAGGGATTAATTCTTGGGGTCCTGGTTCCAGTTGTTATTCAGCTGAGCCATCTTGGCTTCCAGCTGCTCCACCCTTTCCTCAAATTCCTGCTGTGGATTTTTCAGCGCCTTATGGAGTTTGTCCAGCTCCTCTGAGAATCCAATTTTGGTGATGGTAATATCAGCTTCGAGCTGCTCCAGCCTACGCCCAGCCTCCGTGTCCAGATTCTCTAAGAAGTCCAATTGATTCCGGAGTAGCTGCTTTAGGTTCCAAGATTTATCCATTTCTTTCAGTCGCTCCTCCGTGCTCAGCTTCCCTATCGAAGAAGAAGCCATTTCCCTGCATCCTCTTACCTCACACGTCCTGCCCTTCTCACTATGATGCTTCATGCTTTCTCTGTTACTAATCGACTTAGAGATCTCAGCTTGAGCTGGATTGAGGGGGGGAGGTCGCCCTTTATTTCTTCTACGCGCATTCTCATAATTGTAGTTGGATTTACTGAATTGTGGGCAGGGGCCGCGTGGATCTCTTGTCTCCCTCGAATCTGAAGCACCATTCCTCATGGTACTGAGGCAGCTCTTTCGTCCAACCAGAACCTCTTCCACGCACTGAACTTTGAGATTCGCCCGATTCCCTTCTGCTGCTAGGACTTGCATTTGAGAGTGTGCGAGAGGACGGTGTGGGTTCATGGGAGCTCCACATTGTCCATCATTTCATTGACTGACAGTACCCCCGCCTCCAACAACGCGCCTTTATTGGCTTCCTTATCTGCCATTCTGTTGAGATCCCTTAGCACATGAAAGAATTGATAAGAATTAAAATTCCTTAGGAGGAGGCGAATTTTGTCTAGAAGATTATTGAACTTAGTGCTTTGGGTTGTGGAGCGGTTGATCATGGCCTGTATAATTATTCTGGAATCACCGATGATTGTCAAGTCCTGGATTCTGAGTTTGATTGCTTGGTGTAGACCTTGCCAGAGAGCCATGCCCTCAGATCTGTTGTTGGACTCTATGCCCAGACCGATTGTGAAGTGCGTTGTTATAACCTCTGTGGGATTTTCAATTATGCCCCCGAACCCCATCCTAGCCTGGGTTTCCCTTCAAGGCCCCATCAAAGAAGAGAATAGGCATTTTTATTTCACGTTTCCACCTGGCAAATTCCTTTTCGCTTTTCCTGATCTCCCAACCCTCTTGGGTTAGATCACTTTCCTTTCTGGGCTCTAAACCTTGTATCTTGAGCTGGTCTATCCAATGCTCCTCTTCTTCGTACATATTATGTAGCTTGAGTGCAGAGCAATGGTGAGGAGCTGATTCTCCCAACAGAGCTTGAATTTTAGTGATGACTCTGTCTTCACTCAATTGACTTTTTCTGAAAATTCTGTGGTTCCTTTCTAACCAAAGGTTCCATAGGACAAACTTTGGGAGCATTCCCCATATCAAGAGAGCTTGGCTTCTCCTCTTGCCAGCAAAGGGGTACAGGGAATCCCATTGAAGGAAGAGACTTATCACATCAGGAGGAAAATTTGTTGCAAGTTGGGGGCCTGTTACCTTCAACCAGACTTCTTTTGAAAAGCTGTAGTTTAAGAGAAGATGGTCTGTGGTTTCTTCCTCATGAAGGCAAAGGGGGCATCTGAAGGGTCCTTCCCAGCCCCTTCTTTTGAGGTTCTCCCCTGTTTGGATACTCTTGTGCGCCAGGGTCCAAATGAAGAGGTCAATTTTTGGGAGGGAGTGAGGCTGCCAGATTGCTTTCCACAGTGTCGGATTAGGCATAGCAGTGGGGACGGTGTTGAAGAGTTGGTAGCCCTCTCCTGTGGTGTAAGCTCGGGCATTCCTTCCCCATCCTCTTTCATCTTTGCCTTTATTTTTTAGGGGGGCTTTCCCTTGTAGGCACCTTTTAAGGTCATCCCAGTGACGATCTAGAGCAGCTGGCCTATTTGGGACTTCCCACCCTTGCCAGGAATGAGGTCTCTCTTCCTCCCAGACTGAAATGTCGGAGAGTGTTACAATATTTTGACTATCCATCCAGGCTTTGAGGCAAAGTAGATCCTGTCGGTGCTCTAGCGGTGGGTCACCCATTATTGAGTCTATCCAGATTCTTATTTTCTTACCATTTTTCGGCACCCAAGTTAGATGAGGACTGAAGTGAGGAAGCGCCTTTTTGCATAGCGCAAAGATAGGGGAGCTTTTCAAATCCTTGCAAGGGGATTCTAGGCTTCTGACCCTAGACCCCTGAAAGTATTTCCTCCAAAGTGCTAATTTACTCCAAGAGGGCTTGCCAGTGATCATCTTCCAGAGAAGCTTTGCCCCTAAGGCCAGATTTTGAATTCTTGTTTTTTTAAAATTAAGACCCCCTTCCAGGAAGGGCTTTGTGGTTTTTTCCCAGCTAATCAAGTGCAGTTTCTTTCTTACTTGCTTGCCTCCCTCCCACAAGAAGCATCTTTGGAAAGCTTCAATTTTTTGGATGACTGTGGCAGGAGCTAACAACAGCGAGCTCTGGTAGATAGGGATACTAGACACCACAGCCTTTATCAGGACTGCCTTCACTGCTAAATTTAACCAATTTTCCCCCCAAGTGGTGAATTTATTCTTGAGTTTTTCTACAAGATTGTTCCAGTGAGAGGATTTAGGGGAAGAATTGAAGATAGGGACTCCCAGGTATTTAAAGGCCTCCCAATTTGTATGCCCCTCCATCCCTAGGACTCTTATTATTCTCAGCATTTCATTTGGTGTGATGTTCCAGCCATAAATGTTACTCTTGGTCTGACTTATTTCACTGCTAGACACTGCTGCATAGGCATCCAGTTCTTCCTTAAAAAAAATTGTTGTTATTGGGCTTGCTCCTCCCAATAGCAGCGTATCATCTGCAAATTGTGCATGGTTGATGTCTTTCACCCCTTGCACTATTCTTAATCCATAGAGATCTTTGTGAGTTTGGGAGTTTTCCAGTTGGTAGCTGAGGACTGACGCTTGAATTGCATAGAGCGGGGGCGAAAGAGGGCACCCTTGCCTTAAGCCCCTGGAGGCTTTGAAGAAGTCTGTTACTTTGCCATTCACCAGTGGGGCTATCCATGGTGATCTGATGCAGGCTTTTATCCAACTTATAAATTTCGAGTCAAACCCAAACTTTCTCATGACTTCAAATAAAAATTCATGTCTGACTCTATCAAATGCATTAGCAAGGTCCAGTTTTATCACCATACCTTTTTCTATCCTTTGGACACTGGAGTGAATCGCCTCTTGAACCAGAATGATGTTGTCAGCAATATGCCTCCCTTTGACAAAGTCGCCTTGGTTTTCAGGAACGATGAGAGGAAGTAGTGCCTTGAGACGATTGGCTATTACTTTGGCGAGGATTTTATAGATTGTGTTGCACAAGGAGATTGGTCTAAAGCGGTTGAAGGAAATCGCTCCTTTTTCTTTCGGGATGAGTGCCAGAAAGGAAGAGTTGGTGCTTCCTCCTAGCTTACTGGTATGTTGCGACTTCTGAATCATTTTGGTTAGATCCTTTTTAATTATATTCCAGCACTGCTGATAGAATCTGGCAATGAACCCGTCCGGTCCCGGGGCCTTGTCTGGGTTCATATGATCAAGGGCCTCCTTTATCTCTTGATGTGTTACCTCCCTTGTCAGCTTGTTGTTGGTGTCCTCATTTATTAACCTTGGGATAACCGTGAAAGGGTATCGCTGCTGGTCCATTTCTGTGCCTTTTGGTTCTGTGTATAGCTTCTCAAAATCTTCATAGGCTGCTTGTTTAATGCCCTCTGGATCTTCAATTGTTCTATTCTGTACTTGGACTTCTGTTACTGCCTTGTATTGTTTCCTTGCTTCCGCTTGTTTGTGAAAGTAGGCTGTGTTACGGTCTCCCTCTTTCAGCCATAAGCTTCTTGACTTCTACCTCTAGTAGCTTTCCTCCACTCTGCATGATTTCTGCCATTGCCTCTGAAGGTTGTCCTCCTGTTGCAGGATTGTAGGAGTGATCTCCCGATGTTCCATATCCAAATGATGGGCCTCGAGCTGGGCTTGGGCCTCTAGGCGAGCTGCTATTGGGCTTGGTTGGTTCTTTGCCCATAACTTTAGAGCGTTTTTTAGTCTTTTAAGTTTTTTGTACCATACATAAAAAGTTGAGCCTTGAACAGTGGTGGCCCAAATTTTTGTGACTAGATCCATGAAGTCTTTGTCATTTATCCAACTTGGGCTGAATCTGAAGGGGATGGGCCATCTGACTTGGTATTTTTTAATCTCTAGATGAATTGGCTTGTGATCAGAAACATTGTGGGGAAGAATTTCTGCTTTTGCTTCGAGTCCTAACAGCATAAGGGAGCTTTGTACCAGGAATCTGTCTAGTCTGGCAGCGATGTGCCCAGGACCGATCCTCTTATTGGTCCACATGTAACGCCCTTTGGCTGGTTTAATATTGAGGAGATCCCAGGCTGAGGCTAAGTCCTCTACCCATTCTCTGGTCGGGTCTCTTACTATGGAGCCTCCTCTCTTTTCTTCCTAGGCTAAGGTTACGTTTAGATCCCCACCAAGGATGATATTGGTGAGATTATTTTGTTGGAGATAGTCCTGTAAGGACTCCCAACAGTGTTTTTTTCCCCCAACTGCTGTGGAACATAAATATTAAAGACACTTACCTGGCAACGCGAGTCTTTATGGAGGAATTTAGTGTGGATCCAATGCATGCATGTGTCAGAGCTGAGCATGTCTATTTTAGAGGCATTCCACAATGTGTAGAGTCCTCCTGAGGCACCTCTGGCATTTTTAGCAACTCCAAGGCTTCCTTTCCAAACGTTCAACAAGGTTTTGAGCACGTCTTTATGACTCATTTTAGTCTTCTGGAGCAGTAGGATACTTGCTTTCGAAGTTTTGATTATATCCTTGAGCGCTTCTTCCTTCCCTTTGTTGCCCATTCCCCTATAGTTCCAGGAGTTTATGATCATTATAAACCTTGAGGGGAGGGATGGCCTCCTTGGGAGGCTTTGGCTTGCTTCCGTGTGTGACGAACGTTCATCACCTGCTTGATGGTGGGTTGCGACCCGTTGAGTACATCTTTGTAGGTTTCCTGGTCCCGCTCAGCTTTTTTTGTTTTCCTGCCTCTTCCCATTTTCTTTGGGGAGGCCCAGACTTCATTTGCCTCATCTGAGTCACTGCCTACAGAGATCTCCCCTTCCTCTATGTTCTGGGTGCCTTCCTGCCTTGGGGGGGGAGTTATTTTGTGCCCCTTCTTCTTCTGCTGTCTAGTTTCCCTTGTCTTCGGGATTCTGGTCTACCTTTTCTCCCTTTTGAACTTCTTTACTTGGAGCTGGTTCCCCTTCCTCCACTTCTTTAGATAGGATACTGACGTTGTTCTCCATTTCTTTGTTCCCTGAGGATTTGGCATTCGGTGGGTCTGTCTGATCATTTCTTTGGCCTCTCGCTTTGGATCTCCCCTTCCGGGCCTGTTTCCAGCCTTCTTCTCCTTCTTTCTCTGTGGGGGGGTTCTTTGGGCAGTTCCTTTGGAAGTGGCCATATTCATGGCAACCTCTGCACTTGAACGGGAGCTGCTCGTAATCCAGCTTTTGGAAGTGGTGCCAGTCTCCAACTTTCAGTTTTATTGCCTCGGGTAGACCGACCTCAAAATCAACCTCCACACGGATCCGCGCACAGGAATAATGGTCTCTTGGTTCTTCTCGGTCAATGTAGTGACCCAGGCCGTTCCCTATCGCCTGAAGCAAGGTGGGGTTCCAGCAGTGAATCGACAGGTTGGGGAGTCTTACCCAGACTGGGACATCCTTGGGAACTTCTGAAGCAGGGTCAAAATTTGGAGTCCATTTGTTTAGATAGAGTCCTTGGGTGCCCATGAAGTGCAGGCCATTTTTGAAAATCAAGTCTCTATCCTCCTGAGAGATAAATTCGAAAATGAAGTATCCTCGCCCGACCGCATAGCATGTCACACTATTTGTAATCAGCGGCCTCCAATTTCGTTGTATCCAGTTGTCTGTGGATCTAGTTGAGGGCCAAAGTCCCATAAACTGGCCAATAAGTCCGCATTCAGAGAGGGATAGGGCTACTTTCATTGGAATTTCAGGCGGCAGGTCGATCTCTGGTATAGCATCCAACTTCTTGAAAAAGCTCGGGGTTTCTGAGGGGGTCGACTTCTTGCTGCAAGCTTCTACCAGACGCCGAAAGGAGGTGGTGGGGGAAGGAGGGGGCGGCGGCTCCCCTCCTTGAGCTGCTATGGCGACACACAAAGGAACACTAGGCGATACCAGGGTGTTAGGGCAGGGGCGCACGGAATATATTTGATCCGATTCCTTCCTTCCATCTCCCCATGCACTCACTTTTTCCCTGGTTCCTTTCCTGACCTTTTTCTGGGTCTGATCCCGAGGTGCCTGTCACTAGTGCCTTGAAAACTACACCTCTTGGCCCTTTCCCTCTATCTACCACTACCTGTTTTTATGAGGGGGTACCCTTACCCCCCCCTCTTTGGTGCTCATGTTGTCTTCTGCTATGGCCTCGAATGTCAAACCCTAGCTTCCAGTTGCTCCGTCCACTCGATCTTGGGTAAGAAGATACCAATAGTTATGTGTCAGTCTAGCAAATAAAAAAAAGTTTTGTTAATAAATAGAGATAGAAAGAGAATTCATGATTTGATAATTAATCTCTATGGCTTCAATAAATAGAATATACATGCATGCATGAGCTCCATAAAAATAGGATTATATTGTATAAAAATCATAACAATTCTTTCTTTGAAGTGACTTGACAAAATAATTAATAAAAGAAAAAAACTTATATAGAACATATTAAGGAATTTTTTTTTATTGTTAAAATATAAGGGAAAAGTCCTAATAAAATAAAAAAACTTATAAAAACAATAAAAGAATAAAAAGTAAAATCTATTGAGGAAATTTTCCAACACATAAAAACAATGAAAAGTAGAACATATTAAGAAAAAATATGAAATAATTTTCATTTCAAATTTGACAAGTGATTTTTTATTTTAATTTGCATTTGCATTTGCATGAGAAATAATTTTAATCCCTTCTATGAAGGGATAGAGAGCTCTTGAAGGGAAATGAAGACCTCAATTTTGATCCTTGTTGGGGAGCAAACAAACCTGCTTTTCAGGCAAACAAATGGGCCTAAATCCAACCAGATTTTCACGGGTAGTTGAAGTTTCACATGGATCAAAGTTCTATGTATTTCAAAACCTTACCCTAAGGGTTTTGCCCCATTTTAAACCAACCCAGATGCTCATAAAATCGATCAAAATTCTGGATTCGCTGAAAATTTAAAATGGGGCCACCGGAGGATCGGGAGGGAAGATTGCTCCCCATTTAGACCACTCCATTCTGGAAACACTAAACCTTGCATTACACTCATCTTATTTTGAGCCATGCATATTTTTAAGTTGATAGGTGGTGCATGTTGTCCATTATAAGGTTCAAAATTCCGTGTAACCAAAAACTTTCTTCATTAAAACGGGTCGGCATAATAGATATTATAGGCCACAGGCTAAATGTTCTATGAAATGAAGGTTCTTCCACCATTTTTTGGGGGTCATTTGAATGAAATCCAGCAGAAAATTATTAGATACACAGATTTGAATGATTATTTCATTATAATCCAACTGCTTCGAGAGTTTTTCAGCATGCAGAATCCATTTCTATATTCAAAATTGGATTTTAAACAACAAAAAGTAGTGATTTCATACAGATTTATATCACCTCATTCAGAAGAAAAAAACCATTTCATAGAATAGTTAAACAACCTGATATTATAGTGATTGAAATCGTCATTATGATGAGCTTTTCAATTTTGAAATTCCTAATTGTTTTATCTTTGCGTTAGTTTAAATTTCCTAATTGTTTTATCTTTGCGTTAGTTTAATATATTAATTTAACATGTCTGTTTACAGATGGCTAATCATTAATTAACAGTGAGAGTGCTCATCATTATCTCATGATTGCACAATCCTCATTTTTAATATTTATAAAAGTTAATTGTAATTCTTCTTTGATGCCATCGATATCAGTGAAGAAAAGTGAAGCCCTCAATTTCACCTTATTATTAAAAATTATTTGAATAAATATCATCATTCTACAATTAAATAATAATTGATATATAAAGTTTAATTGTAAAATATTTATTGTATTTAGAGAATTAAATACATTTACAATGAAAGTAGATGCACGTCACATTATAACATTAGTTATGATAATTAAAAATTAAAACATTTTTTTTCAAAATTTAAAGTTCGATCTTTTATTACTAAATAGTTTCTCTTTGGATTATTTTTATATGTAAATTATTTTTTTTATGATGATGATGATGATTAACATCCACTAAGACCTAATTGGTCTATCGGACTTTAAGAGGGTAAGTGATTACTTGTGATTCTTTAGAATTTTGTTTTTGTGCTCGAAAAGCATTAAGAAAAGCTTTCCAAGATCATCATACTTTTGTTGAGTTAAGAGGTTAGGAAGGTTGGTAGTGTGGTCAATATTTTGAAAATGAGATCTAATATGGGTATAGGCTGGACAATCTAAGAGAAATTGATTTTCATCTTCAACCTTCTTAGTGTCACAAAGATGACACACTCTTTCATCCCATGGTGTTTTAGGAATTGACCAACGCCCAGTTT
>ML801012.1:88546-111598 GCA_009831015.1 Picea engelmannii
GAGTGGGTTGTATGCAACTCTTCATAATGAGAAGGTATGAAATGATCATATAGCAAGTGTGCAATAGTGTTATGTATGACATGGTATAATACATATTTTCTCTTGTTGTTAGCTACCATATGAAAGAGAGAAACATATTTTAGCTATGCCTTTGAAACTCATCAAGTGAATGATTGTGAACTTTCATATAATAGACTAGTCTTAAGTCTATTATGGTAATATTAATATTAATATAAAAATTGTAGCACAAAATAATTTTTTATTATTTTTTAAATAAATAGTTGTCGTCGAATATGTGATGACAAATTTTTGATGCAATGGTTTAGCTATATAAACAACACAAAGATGTCGTCGCATATGCGATGACAACATCTATTGATGCAACGGTTTTTCCATATATACAACGAAAAGTTGTCGTCGCATATGCGACAACAACGTCTATTGATGCTACGGTTTTTCTATATAAACAACGAAAATGCGTCGTCACAGATGAGACAACAACTTCTATTGATATGAAGGTTTTTCTATAAAAGTTGTTGTCGCAATTTAGATGAAATGTTGGTTTCACATTGTTTGCCTATATTGTCTCTTTTGCGACGTTTGTTCAAGTTTGTCACAAATGCCACGTGACATAAAACGACGTTTAAAAGACTCCAGATTCATCGTAATATCAACAACATAATGCCACAATAGCTTCGAAACAGACGTCGCAAAATGGCCCAAATATGCTAGTGAGACAAGGTGCGTACATATGGAAAAAATGTATTTTTAGCTCTAGGATTTGCAAAAAGGGATGAAAAGTATGCATAGGGAAATGGAAAAAGGCCCTCTGTGAAAGATTGCATAGGGTGAGGTAAATATTTCTATAATAGATGCCCCCTAATCTGTGAGGTCAGAGGAGTATCTGTGATGGCCAAAATACATTGTAAAAACCCATAAGTGGAGTGATGGGGAACCAGCTGGAAGAACAAGTTGATCATTACATTTTGCACTGACTTTGCATACATGGATGCCAATTTGAATTACACTGCAGATCCATGTGAAAATATACCAAACAATTGTCTGTGGCCATGAATAGGAAAATACAAGTGCATTTATATGCCAAAGGTCGTCATAGTCACGAAAAAGGCCCTGTAGAACCAGTCTCAAAATCAATCTGAAGATATATGTATACAATGGGGTACGATATGATCTCCCATGATCACTGAAGTCATATAGGTATTGGTCAAATGAAAAGGAAGGAACAGCTCAGGAAAGCTACGGCCACATACGAATGTATTCAAGTCTTCTACAAAATATTCCAAAGGTGCAAGTCTACATCATGTGAATAAAGGATTCGAGGTCGAACACAATGCGACATTGTTTGATTACCAGTCATTGAGGTATACCGTTAAAAAACACGAGACAACCTACCAATGATGAATGATATACTCTCTTCCCGCTTGTCTTTTTTTTTGTTTTCATAATCAAATGAATGCTATGATACAGAGGAGGAAACGATTGTCGCAAGTAAGCAAAACTAGTTCCAGCAGTGGAACATACCTATGCTCAATGCAAGGAGATGCATGTAGGAGATGAACACTTGAAGGAATGTTCCATCCTGGGTATAGGGTGTCAAATTGTGAAGGATATAAGCAAGGTTCTACTTGGTTGAGGATGCAAAAATGTTGAGGAAAATGGTTTGTAACGCAAAGCAAGAACCGGTTATAGGCTCAATACTACAAGCGAGGGCATGAGATGCAATCACAACTTAACGCCAAAAAAATTTCATTTTTCATAATCGTAGTCTACTTGGTTTGAAAAAGGGATAAACTTGTACCAAATAGACCTTCTTTCAAGTCCAATTTACGAGTGTGAAAGAGACAAGTTCACTTGGCAATATTTTCACTTTTTGAAGACAAGTCAGAAAAGAGCTTAAATCAAACTTAATTGGGAGTCCTCTAGGTATAGGTCAGCATGTTTATGAGTGAGAAATGAGGCTCAACATAAATTCATGTACTAGATATAAGGGTCTCTCGGTCCTATGGAAAAAATCTCAGCATGGGCACCAAATGGAGCAGAGGATATAACTAGAGTACCCATGCTTGGTAAGTCTCTACCACTTGTTAACAACACGTCTTATAGAAGATGGAAGGTTCTATGTCGCAACAAATAAGTATGTACCTAAGTAATATGAGTGACAGTTATAGGACAATGAAAGCATGCATAGCGGAATGGATACCTATCCTATATGTTGGGTAGTGAAAATACCTACCCATAGTTATGAACGGACAACATAACATTGACATATTTAAGAATCCCTAGTGAAAACTACAAAAACCAACTCAATCCAATGTTGTACTAGTCCATTAGGCGAAAAAATGACTCGAAACTATATAAAAGTAGGTAAAAACTGCTATAAATAGTAACAAAACCAAAATTTACTATGTCATTTTGACTTTTTAACCAAATAGTGAACATTGGACCAAATTACCTCTGCTTTTTAACTGGTGATTAAAGGAGTGTCGGGCAACGAAATCAAAGACCGTCTGGACCAGGTAATTTTTCTTCCCCTCCTCTTCGTTTCTAGTGGATTAGATTTTTAATTTAAGTTTCAAAAATTGAGTAAATTAGGGCGCATATTAATTATTTCGGTGTACGTGGGCTACCACTCATTGGGTAGTGTATATGTGAGGTTATATGTAACTGTGTAAAATACAGGACGGGTGTACTCATCCCTATACGTGATTGTGAATGATGCAGCCCGTGTACAAGTCTGTAAACAAGGATTTATATGGTTGCTAACTAAAAAATTGATTTCTATCTAGCAGGATGGTGTTAGAATGGAGGGAAAGGGAAAACAAGGAGGTTGATGTTGTTGTGGATAGAGATCTGAGGGCCCAAATGGCCTTGAAAATATGTGGCTTGTATAAATTTTGGGCACTCAAAGGGATGAGGGCCCAGGTGTGGTTGCTTGAGTTTCTCGTGGATTACTGGGATCCTAACAATGAGAGCTTCAACCTCGATGGGAAACCATTGAAGATTGAAGTCGAGGATATATACTTTTTGACTGGGTTATCGTGTCGGGGTGAGGTGGTGAACCTAAAACCGCGAGGATATGGGAGTGGTATGAAGATAGAGGAGTACATAGATGCTCACTATGTAGCAAGGACCGAGAAGGTCGAGATTCAACTTCCCATCTGAGTTATAAACAATCTTAGCCTCAAGATTGTTGTCCTCATTTTGACCAGGATCACAGGATCAACTTCGTTTCACCAGGCATCAAGGCCGCTCATGTTCTATTATATAAAGTGCTTGAGACCCACGGTATACGATTGGTGTACCTCACTACTGGCTAATATGAAGAGCCAGTTGACCGAGTGAAAACAGGTTGAGAAGAGGAATTTTGAGTTTTCCTCTATATTGTGCAGCTTTTTCTTTGAGCGTGTTCCAGCTTTGTGACCTAGAGTCAAGATCATTCCCAGAGGACCTCACAATCCATCCATATCACGGTGGACCGAGGTAACGAGATGGCAAGGGGGAGGTAGGTTGCCCACACCCTTCAACGATGATTTCTTCTACTAGTGGAGGCAACATGTCATTTCTCTGGATGACTAACCCTAGGCAGGGATCGACTTTAGATGGGACCTTGACATGCCATTGCCACCAGGGACTGCCTACGGGGACATAGGTATGTCAATGTTTTTAAATATTTCATTTTTTATTTATTTTTGTATATTAAAAAAAAAATATTTTTGGATGATTCTTAAGTACTAACTAGACACTTGTGTGACACAGACCTAGGTTTGCAACGACCGGACGGGCTTACACAACATCATTGGAGGCACCAAGGATATGAGGTGACGAGAGGAGAAGTAGAGAGAATCCTTCAAAATGTCCAAGGAAACCTGTCTCATTTGACACATAGGATTCTAATGGTTCAGGTAGAGGATCTTTCGGAGGTCGTACAGCAGCAAGTGGTTGGTGCCCAGAACTTGGGTGCGACTCTTTCGGCATCTCACAAATGTCATATTTTGTTATCATGACACACATATGGAACCATAGGCATAGATGTTGTGGATGTTGTATTATCGGCTGTATATGTGTATTGAGGGTGTTGGCCCGGATTTTGTACTATAAACACCATGTTTTTTGAAATATATATGAAACAAGGATCTTCGGCTTTACTTATATTACAATGTGTACATTGATGAGATGGCTTTCTTTGCTTTAGTTATGTGACAAATTCCAATATAAAACAAAATTAGCATAAGCATCAGATACATGATTAGAACTCCTAGGTATGTGATAATATGTAATAAAATCAAACTGTCATTATAAAATGCATACCCGTAGTAATTGTTGGATTAAATTAGGATCACACACAAAGTAACTTCCATTTAACTGAAATACTACTAGCTAGGAATCTAGGAGAACCTCTAAAGAGAGAATACCATGTGAGATAGCATCGCGCAAAATTTCTATAACGACGCTATATTCAGCCACATTATTCATGGACGGCCCTAGGCATACGCCACCTAAAGACACCAATAGACCCTCAGGTGAGTAAACCACCCAAGCGGTGGAAGCCAATTTCCTTGTATGACAACTGGCTCTATCTGTGAATCCTAAGTAGACCGAAGACTCCGTTTACATATCCCAACCAAGGGAAAACTCGATAAGGAAGTTGAAGACGAAAAGTAAAGGGAAAAGATATATACACTAAATTACATCAGTATACAAAGAGTTACGGCCAATCTTGATGCAGACGCCACCCAGGGCACGTCCGCAACCACCAGAACCTTCTTCTCCCCTAGGCCCGAAGAGCTAAACTGCTCTTCAAAATCCCTGATCGGGAGTTTTTCCGCACCCACAGATCTCTCTCTCTCTCTAAGTGATCTCCCCTTTGTCCTTTTCGGAAATCGGGTTTCGCGATATCGTGAACCTCGTGGGCACGTTCCTCGTGCTATCCAAAACCCCGAAACCCGATGGGTTCCAATGCAGATACTATTTTGTTCTCGCCCGGGATTTCCCTATCGGGAAATTGGCATATACAATGTCGTGGTTCTTTGGCACCAGAAACCTTCAAACCCCGATTCGCGATGGCACCTTGCGTTGACCCCACAAAGGTTGACTTCCCCGACACCTGTCCTCCCCTCGAGTGCCTATGACTCGGACTTCCGTGTGATCGGGAAATCACATTTCGGAAAATCACGATTCCCGTTACACAAACTCGCGAGGCTCTCCAAGTCTCGAACCCCGATGACACCTGTACTCCACTACGCACGGAGGCTGCGAGGTTATCGCGTTTCAGAGTTTCGCGATTCCTCTTGCAGCAATTCTTACTACAACGAGAACCTAGAAAAGCCGATTCCCGACACACGTGAGGACTAGCTTTCCACGTCACCAATTCCTCCCGTGTGATCGGGTATCGCAGGATCGTTATTTCCGGTGTAGTGATTCTCTTGTATGGGGAAATACTGAATGCTGAAACCCGACTCTCACGATCACTAACACGTGTCCAGTCCGGGATCCACGGCTACAGTCCTTTCAGAAAGTCACAAATCGTGAATTCTTCCTGTGAGAATTCTATGTCTCCGGAGACTCCGATTCTCCGATGAGTCGAATCCCGATGGCTCTTTCACGAGATCTGACGGTCGATGGTCTTTCACGAGTTCCTTCCACGAATCTCAGTCGTTGGTTCCTTCTCCCTTGGAGATTTCTAGGAAATGACTAAGTGTTCCGTCCAGAGTCCCTTTCCAATGCTTGTGCTTGCAATCTCTGCTCAAGCCTTCTTCCACACAGACTCCTGTGTTCTCCTTCAGAGATATCACAAAGGTGTTATATCTCTTGAGCTTATCAATTCCGACTTCTCTCAGAGGAACATGTGCGTACCCCTCACGCTCGATATTCAAGCACCTCAAGCGTTGAATACCTCAGACTTTGTGCAACTCCTGCAACAGCAGTCCCTATCCCCTTTTCTCAGACTAACAACTGAGACTCCTTCTTCAACCTGCACCTCTCTTTGCACGGCTTCAACAACCCCCTATGAATTCTGGGTGAATGAGGATAAGTGTTTAACTATCGAGCCTTCATCAACACACTCTTTGCGGATGAATTCAACTGCCCTCTATGCAGGAATATCCTGGCTCAGATTGAGAAACAATTGAAGCTCATTCCTCTCCTCTTCAGACTTCAATTTAAACCCTGAAATCACATGCACAGCATATTCAAAGAAAATGCATACTAGAAAACAAACATTCATGAGCACATCAACAATACACAGAGAAAACAACACAACCCAGGGTCTGAATCAAAGCTTCATTCTATTAATTCAAACTGCCTGTACATGGTTTTTCTTCATACAATTCTTTGCTTTCTCTTCTCTCTGAATGCTGGCTTCTGAATAATGTTACAATGTACAAGTGAGGGTGTCTATATCCGTTTTCCCTCTCGAAAACGGAAACTATCTAATCTAGGCTTAAACATCTATCTACCTGCATTAAATCTAATAAATGTCTCTTATCTATTTCAGACAAGAGCGTATGGCTCGAGGTCTGATACATCATACTAAAGGCGCTCCTTCATAAAGGTTCATTTAAGACTTGCGCTAAATTCCCAAAGATCTTTTCAAAATTTGATTTTGTTTATTCCAGATGATCTTTCACTTGATGTGCCGGCTCGCTTGCTGAGTTGGCAATGCTCCTGCATCATACTCCTCGGCTTGAAAACTTTCATGGGCTCCTGTCCATGAGCTCCTGCATGATCTGTCCATGCTTTTGGATAACTGCTTCTGTCTCCCAGCTGGCATCCTCCACTGGATGATCTTTCCATTTCACCAGATACTCGAAGTATTGCTTCCGTCTGGTTCTCTTGCTGACTCTTTTGTCAAGTATACGCTCCATCTATGGCTTTTCTGCAATCGGCATCTGCTTCTGCCACTGGATCTTTGGTTGTTCATCATTTCCAGTTCCTGTGTCCTTAGCCTTATATGGATATAAGTCTGAAACATTGAATGTCAGAGATATTCCGATCTCATCCGACAATTCAATTTCGTAAGCATTTTCCCCCAATTTCTTTAGGACTCTGCATGGCCCAATTTTCTTCATCTTCATTTTGTTGTATGTTCCCCTTGGGAACCTCTCTTTCCTCAGGTGTTCTAGAACTAGATCACCAACCTCGAATTGAAGTTGTCTCCTATGCTGATCCGCTCTGCGCTTGTACTCCTGATTTGATTCCAGCAACCGTTGCTTCACCCTGCTGTGAAGATCTTCCATCGCCTCTGCAAATTCTTCAGCGTTGGCGCTCTTTGTCATCAACTGTTCTGAATCCCTGAGTTCAGAAACTCCTCTTGGTTGGGTCCCATACACAATTTGAAATGGGCTTTTCCCTATACTCTGATTCACTGAATCGTTGTACGCAAACTCTACCTGTGGCAACACGTTGTCCCAGCTGCTGTGGTGCTCTGTCACCAGGCTTATTAATAAATCTCCCAGGCTTCTATTCACCACCTCTGTTTGTCCATCCATCTGGGGATGGTAGGATGAACTATACATTAAATTAGTCCCCATATTCTTCCATAGTGTCCTCCAGAAATGTCCAATGAACTTTGTATCCTTGTCTGATACAATGCTTCTGGGTAAACCATGAAGTCTAACAATTTCTTTAAAAAACAAATTTGCGATATGCGTTGCATCACTGGTCTTATGGCACGGAATGAAATGTGCCATATTTGAGAACCTGTTGACCAACACAAAGATCGAATCGTGTCCTCTTTGCGTTCTCGGCAATCCTAATACGAAATCCATGCTGATTTCATCCCACGGCCTGTCAGGTATGGGTAAGGATTGATAAAATCTCGCATTTTGTTTTCTTCCCTTTGAATGCTGACAAATCCTGCACCTGTCAACAAACTTCTTGACACCTATTCTCATTTTTTTCCAGAAATAGGCTTCACTCAGCTTTGCAAACGTTTTATCATGGCCAAAATGCCCTGCTAATCTGCCACTATGCTTTTCTTTTAGCAGATTCTCCCTCATGGAGCAATTCGGAATGCATAACTGATTTCCTCTAAACAACAATCCATTCTGGATCATGTAATCCATCCACGGGATTCTGTCTCTGAGAACTGGATTCTCAGCTGCCTCGTATGCCTCTGCAAAATCAGCATCACCTGCATACATGTCTTTAAGATTTTCAAACCCAACGTCTTGACTCTGAATTCCTGCAACAACAAACATTTCCTGCTCAAAGCATCAACCACTTTGTTAGCAGTCCCTGAAATGTGTTTAATTACAAATGTAAAATTCTGCATATACTCTACCCATTTTGCATGTTTCTGATTCAGCTTCTCCTGCTGAGTCACAAACTGTAGTGCATGATTATCACTATACAACACAAATTCTTTTGGAAGAAAATAATGCCTCCACTTCTTCAATGCCTGTATGATGGCATAAAATTCTTTATCATATGTGGAATACTTAACCTTTGCCTCATCCAGCTTCTCGCTGAAATATGCAATCGGCCTATCCTCCTGCCTTAAGACCGCTCCTATGGCAAAGCCACTTGCATCACATTTTACCTGGAAAAATTAGTAAAATCCGGCAACACCAACACCGGTTGTTCAGTGACCTTTCACTTCAACAGATTGAAGCTTTTCTCTGCCTCTTCAGTCCAATGAAAAGATTTATGTCTTTTCTTGACTGTGTCCATCTTTGCTGCGCTGATTCCACTGAAGTTCCTAATGAATTTCCTGTAGAAACTTGCCAATCCGTGGAAACTTCTCACCTCGAAAACATTTCTTGGTGATGGCCAATTCTTAATCACCTCTACTTTACTTGGATCCATCCTCAATTCATTTGCCGATATGACAAACCCCAAGTAAATGAGTTCTCTCTTCATAAATGAAGATTTCCTCATATTGATCAACAACTTTTCTTGTTGTAGCTTCCTCATTACTGCAGATAAATGCTTCAAATGCTCTTCTTTTGACTTGTTGTAAATCAATATGTCATCTAAATAAACAATGACAAACTTACCAATGAACTCTTTCAGCACTTCATTCATCAGCCTCATGAATGTACTTGGTGCATTCGTCAAACCAAACGGCATGATTAGCCATTCATACAACCCTTCATTGGTTTTGAATGATGTCTTCCATTCATCGCCTTCCCTCATGCGAATCTGATGGTATCTACTTTTCAAATCCACCTTTGAAAAAAAAAAATCCCCGCTCAGGCAATCCATCAAGTCATCCATTCTCGGCAGTGGAAATCTATACCTGATGGTGATTTTGTTAATGGCTCTGGAGTCTGTACACATTCTCCATCCTCCATCCTTCTTTGGACTCAGTACCGTTGGAACGGCACACAGACTAAGACTTTCCCTGACCAGTCCTTTATCCAACAGCTCCTGTACCTGTCTTTTGACCTCCTCATTCTCCTGCGGCGTCAACCTGTACGTTGCTTTGTTCGGCAAACTGGCCCCTGGTATGAGGTCTATATGATGGATTATGCTCCTCATTGGCAGCAACGAATGAGGTAATTCATCCACCACAATATCAGCAAACTCTTCCAGCAGTTCCTGAATTTCCTCGGGCAGATCATCCACTCTTGTGCTGGTCAAGACAACTCTTGGTTTCCTGACCACAAAGAATTGTGGATCTTCTTTCTTCTTAACTTCTGCCAGAAGTTCCTTCCCACTCATGAAAAGTATCCTGTTGTTCACTTTCGGTTTCACCTCGTTATCTTTTATCGGTTGTAACATGTGTTTTCTCCCATTCTTCTCTAAAGTGTACGTATTCATCTTCCCATCATGAATTACGTTTCTGTCATATTGCCATGGTCTGCCTAGCAATAAATGACATACATCCATAGGAATAACATCACAGAGAATTTTATCATTATATCCTCCTATCTTGATATCCACTAAGCATTGTTTAGTGACACTCACCTGATGTCCCTTCTGTAGCCATGATACCTTGTATGGACTCAGGTGATCAGTCGTCTCTAGTTCTAATTTTTCCACCATCTCGGTTGAAACGAGATTGTCGGTGCTTCCGCTATCCACAATAACCTTGCATTTCCTGTCTTTGGTCTTGCATGCGGTTCTGAATAGTCTGCTTCTCTGAGATGTGTCCTCCACCTCCTTCTCGGGTGTCACGAGAACTTTTCGCATCATCAAAGACCTTCCGTCCTCTACGTCTTCTGCTTCAGCAGTTCGCCTTTGTGCCTCGGCGATGTGAGCTTCTCCTCTGTCCTTCTTTCTATCTGGAAAGTTGACGGCTTTATGTCCATCTTTTCCACATGTGTAGCATGTGATGATTCCTCCTATGCCTCTTCCTCTACCTCTGGTACGAGGAAAAGTATTGTTATCAGCGTATCCTCCATCCGGTTCTGCCTGCTGCCTTCATTGTTCAGCATGCTGGCCTCGCTGAGAACTTCCACCTCTTTCCATTTTGGTCTGAGGCTTCTTCCAATCATCCTTAGATTTCTGGAACCTATCTTGGGTAACTGATTTACCTCTCGGCTGGCTCTTGCCTCGCTCTCGCTGTGTTGTCTTACGGCTTAGTTTTTCCTCAGCCTTCAGCGCCATCCGATACGCATCCTCCACCGTTCTAACGGTTGTCATACTCATTTCATCTTGGATATCGTATCTTAATCCATTCATATATCTGGCAACTTTTTCATCATCGCTCTCCTGATGACCTTCTCTGATATTGAGCTTGTAAAATTCTTCGGTGTACTCCTTCACCGTCATCAACTTCTGTCTCAGGTTCTGCATCCTCCTGAACAGTGTGATCTGATAATCCCTTGGGATGAATTTTGCCTTCATTTTTACAATCATTCGATCCCAACTTTTGATCTTTTTCTTTCCTTTGGAACGTCTGTCTGCTTGAAGTTCATCCCACCATAATGTTGCATGTCCTTTCAATTTAGTAATAGAATGCCTGACCTTTTTATCCTCTTCGATATCCTCATAATTGAAATAGGTGTCAAGAGCCCTAATCCAGTCCAACAGCTCTTCTGCATCCAGACTTCCTTCATAGACTGGAATGTCCATTTTTGTCTTTGAACTCATCCAAGCAATGGCTTTGATCAATTTCTCATTGGCTGCATCTTCAGCTGCAACTTCTCCTTGCTGTTCAGCTTCAGCTTCGCCTTCGGAGTCACTTAAGTCTCCAACATTGGCTGTGCGTCTCTGCGCTACTTCCATGTCTTCCAATCTCCCTCGAAGATCGTGTATCTGCCTTTCCATCTCTGGATTCCCTGTCAGCCTACCTCTTCTTCGCACATCCCTGTCCTCCAGATCAGGCGATTGCCTTTCTCTTCTTGGTGGGATGATGATTTTCTTCCTCTCTCTGCTATAGAAAACAAAGAGTAACTTCCTTCCTTGCTTTGATACCACTCTGACGCTGACGCCACCCAGGGCACGTCCGCAACTACCAGGACCTTCTTCTCCCCTAGGCCCAAAGAGCTAAACTGCTCTTCAAAATCCCTGATCGGGACTTTTTCCGCACCCACAGAGCTCTCTCTCTCTCTAAGTGATCTCCCCTTTGTCTTTTCAGGAAATCGGGTTTCGCAATATCGTGAACCTCGTGGGCATGTTCCTCGTGCTATCCAAAACCCCAAAACCCAATGGGTTCCAATGTCGATACTCCTTTGTTCCCGCCAGGGATTTCCCTATCGGGAAATCAGCATATACGATGTCGTGGTTCTTTGGCACCAGAAACCTCCAAACCCCGATTTGCGATGGCACCTTGCGTTGACCCCGCAAAGGTTGACTTCCCCGACACCTGTCCTCCCCTCCAGTGCCTATGACTTGGACTTCCGTGCGATCGGGAAATCACGTTTCGGGAAATCGCGTTTCCCATTACACAAACTCGCGAGGCTCTCCAAGTCCCGAACCCCGATGACACCTGTACTCCACTACGCACAGAGGCTGCGAGGTTATCGCGTTTCAGAGTTTCACGATTCCTCCTGCAGCAATTCTTACTACAACGAAAACCCCGAAAAGCCGATTCCCGACACACATGAGGACTAGCTTTCCACGTCACCCCTTCCTCCCGTGTGATCGGGTATCGCGGGATCGCTATTTCTGGTGTGGCGATTCTCTTGTATGGGGAAATCTCGAATATCGAAACCTGACTCTCAGGATCACTGACACGTGTCTAGTCCAGGATCCATGGCTACAGTCCTTTCGAAAAGTCGCAAATCGTGAATTCTTCCTGTGAGAATTCTATGTCTCTGGAGACTCTGATTCTCCGATGAGTCGAATCCCGATGGCTCTTGGCTCCTCCCCTGCAGGCTTCAGGTTAAACCGTGTGCAACTCTCCCAAGATCTGATGGTCGACGGTCTTTCACGAGTTCCTTCCATGAATCTCGGCCGTTGGTTCCTTCTCCCTTGGAGATTTCTAGGAAATGACTAAGTGTTCCGTCCAGAGTCCCTTTCCAACGCTTGTGCTTGCAATCTCTGCTCAAGCCTTCTTCCACACAGACTCATGTGTTCTCCTTCAGAGATATCACAAAGGTGTTATATCTCCTGATCTTATCAACTCCAACTTCTCTCAGAGGAACCTGTGCGTACCCCTCACGCTCGATATTCAAGCACCTCAAGCGTTGAATACCTCAGACTCTGTGCAACTCCTGCAACAACAGTCCCTATCCCCTTTGCTCAGACTAACAACTGAGACTCCTTCTTCAGCCTGCACCTCTCTTCGCACGACTTCAACAACCCCCTATGAATTCTGGGTGAATGAGGATAAGTGTTTAACTATCGAGCCTTCATCAATGCACTCTTTGCGGATGAATTCAACTGCCCTCTATGAAGGAATCTCCTGGCTCAGATTGAGAAACAATTGAAGCTCATTCCTCTCCTCTTCAGACTTCAATTTAAACCCTGAAATCACATGCACAGCATATTCAAAGCAAATGCATACTAGAAAACAAACATTCATGAGCACATCAACAATACACAGAGAAAACAACACAACCCAGGGTCTGAATCAAAGCTTCAGTCTATTAATTCAAACTACCTGTACATGGGTGTTATTCATACAATTCTATGCTTTCTCTTCTCTCTGAATGCTGGCTTCTGAATAATGTTACAATGTACAAGTGAGGGTGTCTATATCCATTTTCCCTCTCGAAAACTGAAACTGTCTAATCTAGGCTTAAATATCTATCTACCTGCATTAAATCTAATAAATTCCTCCTATCTATTTCAGACAAGAGAGTATGGCTCAAGGTCTGATACATCATACTAAAGGCACTCCTTCATAAAGGTTCATTTAAGACTTGACATGCATTACCAAATCTCTTTTCAAAATTTGATTTTGTTTATTCCAGCTGATCTTTCGCTTGATGTGCTGGCTCGCTTGCTGAGTTGGCGATGCTCCTGCATCAAATCTTGAGGCTCAAGTGTAATATATTTTCAAGTAGATCCCATTCCTAGGCTCAGAAAACATATTCCCTTCATAATATTCTAACTCATAGGCTCCTTTTTCTAAGACATGTCGCACAATATAGGGATCGTGCAACATGGGTTTAAACTTGCTTGCCCCCAACGATTCTTTGGCTTGATCATATAAAAGGACCAAGTCACCCTCAGCATACAACCAAAGACAGACAGACTTATCATATTGGACCTTGACACATTTTTTATTCGCCTCGATAGTCGTAGAGGTGTCTCGACACTACTCGTCAAGACTCTCTAGGTGTACAAGGTGTTGCTTGAGATCGGAAGTGTCAGAGAGGAGCATGACTACCAACTTAAGAGAAGGGATTTCGCATTCAGTAGGTAATATCGACTCCACACCATGTACTAACTGGAAAGGGGAAAATCTGGTGGAAGTCTTGACCGACTTTCGGTATGACCAGAGTGCGGGATATAGCATAATATGCCACTCAGATTTACTTTGGCTGACGGTTTTCTGCAAAATGGTATTGAGAGACTTGTTGACGGTCTCTACTTGTCCATTTTCCTAGGGATAGTAAGGGGAACAATGACCATTATTAAACCCCATATTGGATGCTAACTCTTCCATCATTTCATTCTGAAAGTGATTTCCATGATCAGTGACAATCTCACTCAGGATACTGAATCTGGAGATAATTTAATTGAATAAAAAGAAGGTTGCATTATTCTCGTCGAACTTAAATATAGGAATGTCTTTGGCCCACTTAGTAAAGTATTTTATGACCACAATAATGTGTTGATGCCCCCAAGCTGAAGTTGGGTTGCAATCCACGATGTCCACCATGCACTTGGTGAAGGGACCGACGGTCATGACTGGGTGAAGAAGGGTCAAATGCGAGCGCATTTTCCAAGTGAACACCTGGCAAGGGTGACACTTCTTAACCACTTCAACACAATATTTAAATATAGAAGGCTAGAAATAACCGGCTCACTAAATTTTATGGGTTGTCGCAAGCCTGGATAGATGACCACCACAAGCCCCATTGTGGTAGTTGTTTGGAACTGACTCGGCTTCTTCATGAGTTAAACAATGATGTAGGATGTTAGCACTCTGTAAATCTGTTCAGCTGATAAAAAGACAACGAAGGTAAATTTTTCAACCAACTTTGAGACCCGAAACTAGCCTTTCGGATCTGGAGAGGGCTCTCTCAGGAGGCGCGGTCTCCGTGCGGGATATGGATTTCAAAGAAGTGGCTAGATTTGACACCTTTGATATAATTGGTTTTTTTTATATTGGCACAAGAAAGTAAAACTTGGGCTATGGGTCGTTCTGTTCTCGGGCAGTAGGTTTGTTTCCCATGGACATTCTCTCCATCAACTTCTCCATGGTCTTCATCATCATGTCGAATTTTTCATCTGAGGACCACGACGTCGATGGTTGTGCATATCCCTAGGGTCTCTTGTCACCTCGGTTGAACCTTGGTTTTATTTTTCCCGACGCCATCATGTTTACTTCAACTTCGACAGCGTTACTCATTATAGCATCTAGAATCGTTGATCTTCTTTCTCTCAACAATAGGGAGAAATCATTGTCGAAGGAATCAGCGTACCGCAACTGTGCAGCACCGGGGTGCAGCTTGACTTCCGCAGGAATGGAGTTGTACACCTTCAGAAAATGGGCTGAGAATTCCTGCATTGTCTCTTATGGTGCTTTCCTCATATTATATTATTGTGTTAGTAATTGCAGAGGGTTTTTCTTGTCCCCCCATTTATTTAGGAATGACATCTTGAAAGCGGTGAAGTTTCGAATGCTCGCGGGTGGGAGGGCCTTGAACCATTTTCTTACATCTCCTGAAACGATCTGTGCAAACAACCTCATTTTTCTGTCTGCATATTCCACCTCCTTCGGGTCGACGAAATCATTAAACCAGTCCAGGTGCCTCTGGGCGGAAACATTTCCTTCAACATCATAAAGCCTGATTCTCTGGCTATAATTCTGAGGCAAGTCATGTAATTGGGCTGGTAGGATGAGCGGGGGGGAATCTGGTGGCCATAGCCCTAGGAGGATTCAAATTTTGAGGGATATTATTTTATATTAGGGCTTGGAATTTCTTCGGGTCGAAAACTGTCTCGTCCAAACTAGTTTCTGACTTAGACCTGAAAAGAGTTTGCTCGAAGAATTCGTCAAAATCAAGGTCTTCAATGCTCTGCGTGCCACCTTTGGGTAGGGATAGGCTTTTGTCCAAGTAGTAGAACAGGTCCGACGCCTTATCTCTAATCCTACGCAGAATCTTCTTGGGGTCATACACAAGCTCTGTGGGGTTTGGGTTAGGATTTTCGTTGGTATAAATTGTCTTTGGAGCCAGGTTTCCTGAACTATGCTACTTGGAGCTACTGGTCTATTTGGATTGGAGTCGCCAAGGTAAGGGTTTTAGCTGGTACATATTTTTTTCCCTATGTTACCCTTAGGGGTCAAACTGCAACGTTAGTGGTTCTCCCAGGGAAAATCTATTCAATTTCGTCCTCGGCAACGGCACCAGAATGTTAGCACTCTGAAAATTTGTTTGGATGATAAACAGACGACGAAGGTAACTTTTTCAACCAACTTTGAGACCCGAAACTAGCCTTTTGGATATGGAGAGGGATCTCTCAGAAGGCACGGTCTCCGCGTGGGATATGGCTTTGAAAGAAGTGGCTAGATTTGACACCTTTGATATAATGGGTTCTAGTTATATTGGCGCAAGAAAGTAAAACTTGGGCTATGGAGTCGATTTGAGGAAATGACAGAGACAAATGACTCAGTGACTGAACTTGAGAGGATAAGGCTAGGCGAGCAACAGTATTCAGTGTAAAACTATAATGTGTGGCGGGGAGAAAAATACAGAAAGTAACTCGGAGGACCCTTTGCGGGCAAATTTGGAGTTAGCTTTAGAAGAAAACGTTTTGTCTAAGTGGCACAAACAAGGGGCACTATGCAATGAATCCATAGGTTTGAAATTTCATTCCGAATTAGATAGAAAAAGATATGAATAAAGATGACAGGAAGAACATATGTAAAGAAAGAGGCACAATACATCTTATTGCTACAACTAGAATCGTTTCATCAAGTTACAGGACCTTTGCATTAAGTTTCAGTCAAAAAACTCAAATTACATACAATAGTTGTCGTCTACCAATTCTGCCAACCAACCTGGCTTACATCGAAAAGATGAAATATATAAACGAGGGCGTCGCTAGGGCTACCCCGCTTTCTAACTACTAACCCTAATACTAGGAAAACTGAGTAGCATGCTTTGGAGACTCTTCACATGGCGCTTTCCAAAAATAGACAATAATCATGTATGTTTACCAATGACTGTTCGCAAATTTTCCAAGAGGATTTGATCATCGGTCAGGTCTCGATATGAAGAAAATATGTGTCAGAGTATCCCTTTTATCAGGTGTCCAAGCGAACAGGTGTCTGTCAGGAACTTGATATCTACTATAATGGATTTGATTTCTGTTGCGCGCTCATTTGCTGGAAAAATGTGCGCAGCAAGTGGTTGCTTGATTGTCACGGTCGTTATCAAAATGGTAGAGTGATTTGGGGAAACATGTCCTTCAAAACTGCCAAGATTTGTCTTATGTGTGCAGATGCAGAGACAAGCGCCAGCTAGACTCATTTCTTTTGTGTGTTGGCAAGATCCACGCAGGCTTCCTTCTTGGTCACTTCGCATTCTCTGGAATACTATGTATTCCTTTCTTCCGTCAGTCTCTGTGTTTCTTGTAGATGTACAATGGTGTCTTATGCCTCTCTGAGCTTTCTTTTTAGCCATGCCATGTTCCCTTCGTGATACTACGTTGTTGACGCTTCCATAGTCTTTGTCTCTAGTTGTCGACTCAACTCCATGTTTTCCTGATAGAGTTCAGTGATAGCCATCTTTACCTGCTTTAATTACTAAGATGGCACTTGATCATTTGCTCCTATGATATCCATTTTCCTTTTTCCACTCCTGCCTTCGTGGCTTGATCCTCTAGTAGGGTCTAGCTGGTTAGTGCACATGAGTAGTTCTTCAGCCACCGATCTAGCACGTGGCACTTCTAAAAAATGAGCTTCCACAACTTCATTGTTCTTCCTTGGCCTGTCCCTCCTCTAAGGAATTTGCTGTTGAGGAGATGGGGCTTCTATTGTCTTCCCTTCCTGTGAAAATCCCTCTACTTCAGGTTCCATGCGGTTTGATATGGTTTTCTATGTGGGTAAAGGAATAACTCCTTTCACATCTTTGGGAATGTCTTTTGCAGGTGAGAACGACTCCCAGTCATTTTGGGGCTTGGACCTTGCAATTATGTTGCACCGCGTGCCTTTCCTTACTCTCTGAGAGGTCGCCATGGTGTGACCAGTGTGTATTATGCACACAGTATATCCAGCATATGCACAACGGGGGGGATTTTGAACAAACTAGACTAGCAAGGGAATTTGCAACCAGAGTGCGGGCCTAGTTCTACGACTAGAAAGAGTGTCGAGCATCTGAGATTTATAACGAGTCAGACAGAAGAAGGAATCATGTTGGAGGACAATGAATTCATGGCGATGAGATATTTTGAGTCTATTTGCAGGTTTTCCATGAAAATCCTTGCATGTAGGATACAGGCGATAAGGCTTGTTGGGCATGCATGATACGAACACCGCGATTTTTCATTCCCTCGGCCTTCATGATGGACCGATAATAAATTTTGTACTTGTTGATGCAACCTCCATTAAATACTTGACTCAACCTGGGGAACGTAGAGACTGGTTTATTAATAGGACTCGGCTCTTTTGAAAATACATACCCGTACCACTTATGCAAGTTTCAACTCTAACATCCCTTCCTGTCTCCAAGGGCCAACCAGCGACTTGCTGACTTCGATCTCATAGTTCTACGTACCTAAATTCACATGTTTGGACGCATGGGTCACAACATGACTTAAAACTGACTCTAACTGGAAATAAAAATGGTGGTGCTAACACAGGATATTTTCTATTCCTCGGTGATACAAAGTGTCGCCGAAGATAGTGTAATTCTTATCTTGGTATCGTACACGTTGCCGGTCATCTCACGAGAGATGTTGAGGGAACTTGAAAGTTTAAAGATAGAGAACAATGTCTCCATACCAGGGGTCGGATGACGAGACAAAGAGAAATTGTTCATCCACAAATGAATCAACATGGATAACATCCTCATCTAATTGTGGAAAATCGGATATTAACTTCGCAAAGACTGGTGATTTCTTGGATTTCGCAGAAGCAAAATTGAGATCAAATTCCTGTAAAATGACAATCCATTTATTATATCTTCCCCCTATGATACACCTGGTAAGGACGTATTGAAATGGATTGACATCGGCAACCACAATAGTCTTTCAAATCAATATATAATGGTGTAAACGTTGGACTGCGTGAATGGTAGCCAAAGATATCTTTTCAAAGTGGGAATAATTGAGCTCAGGACCGACTAAGTTTCAAATAAGATAGTAGATGATGTGCTCGCAGAGCTCATCATCCTCCTGAACCAAAACCATACCAATTGTCTCTTCGGATGTGGCGGAATGAAGCAGGTAATCCTTATTGTAGTCAGGAGACTTCAACAAAGGCATCGATACCAAGACTTTATTCAAAGCATCGAAGGACGCTTGGGCTCACTCATCCCATATAAAAGGGGTTTCCTTCTTCAACAGATGCATGAATCCCTTAGTGCTATTGTCATAGTTTACTATAAACCAACATAAAAAGTATCTTTCCCCCGTAAACCTTGAATTTGTCGAATAGTGCATGGGGGAGGCAACCGAAGTATTTCCTCAACCTTTAATGGATCTACCATGATCCCGGACTCAGAAAATACAAATCCCAAAAGACGACCAAACCTAACACAAAATATGTACTTATGAGGGCTCAACTGGATTCTATAATAATGGCATCTTTCAAACAATAGTTGAAGGTGCTTAGAGTGATCCACTCTCTTATAGGAGTGAGCAGCGAAATCGTCAAGATAATCCTCGAATATATGCTTAAGATCGTGGAATGCGAAGGTCATAGCACGTTGGAAGGTTGCTCCAACATTTTTAAGGCCGAAAGGCATTTTTCGATATGCAAAAGTACCCCAAGGACAAATAAATTTCATCTTGTATTGATCCTTAGGTTTGATTTGAATTTGGTTATACCCTGAAAATTTGTCCATAAAAGAAAACACTTCGCTTCTCGCACACTCGTCAAGAATCTGATTGATGAAAGGTGTCAAAAATTTGTCTTTGGGACATGCTTTGTTCAGGTCACGAAATTCCATGCATACACGGATGGTTCCTTTCTTATTATTCATGAGAACAGGATTGGATACCCATTTGGTCAAGGGAACCGGGTATATAAAGACAACATTAATTAGCTTCTCTACCTCTACCTTAATAGCAGGGGTCTTCCGAGGATTGACAACTCTAAGATGTTGTCGAATAGGCTTAGCATCCGGATAAGTTCTAATATCATGCTCGACAATACGAGGGTCGATTCCTGGCATCTCTTCATATGACCAAGCAAATACATCTTGGAATTTCTTGAAGATTTTGGTGTAGATCAAGATTTCTTTTGGCGAACAATTTGCACCAATATATACATTTTCAATATTGCCAAGGGTACGAGAGATATCGATCATGACAGTAGGAGAGATACTCTCCATATTTCCTTCGGTATAAATGTCGTGCATATCAAGTGGAACTACGGTGTGACCAACCATCTCACTCAAAGTAGATCGAAAGTCATCTTGCTCGATTCTAGAAAGATCTGGGAGAAAATAAGAGAGATGATGCATATCATCCCAAGGTTTTTCAAAACCATTCATGGCTTCGATGATGGATTTGTCTGAGGGAAAAGTCTCATCAAGGAAGTCATGTGAACAAGAAAACAAAGTGGCCCAAACGGGCTTAAGAACAAGATCCTTCTCGTCCGTCGGAGAGGTAATAGAATCAGGATCGGCAGAAGAGTCAAGAACAACTTGATATGAAATCTCTGATGTCAATAGTGGCATGGCCATTCCAGCATGTGACTGAACTTTCCAAGATGAAGTCAAGGAAGGTAGGGTCCAAGGATCATTAAAATAGGAACTGCGGAAAGGAACGAACCTCTCTGATGAAATGGGCCTACTGGACATGGCGTAAACATGGTGAATCTATGCCATGAAGTCGAAGGTACCCATAAGGGATGAATACATTCCAACACTGATATTCTTAGTTGTCGGCTAAGAATTGTCAACCACAGGTATCGATGGCCCAACAGATGCATTAGGACTAGCATATGCAAAGGATAATTGGTTGATCGTCATGATCTTCCCATCGAGTGGGAAACAAAGAGTGTGAAAGATGAACAATACGACGATAGTCATAGCATAGGTCCAATTTTGTCCTAGTAACAAGTTATAATCAAGAGGCGCATCAACTACCTCAATATCCACCTCTACCGTCTTCCCACCTAACTGGACTAGAAAGGTAGGAAGAATACCATGAGAGCGGAAGGAACGACCGTCAAAAGCATTCAACATGGTTAGCGATTGAGAAAGAGTCAGAGAGCCAAGATCTTTCCAACAGATCAGGGGCATCACACATGTAGCAGTGCCTTCATCAACAACCACACATTTGATGGTATACTTTGATTACCCCACGTGGATTTGGAATGCCACATGGTAATTCAATAGAGGCTTCAAATCTGTGAGGTCAAACTTGATAAATTTTGAGCCACTGGGGTCCAGATATCCTAACGTGGATAACAAGACATTCCACTATGAAGGACATGTCTAGACTACCTCCAGAGCCGGCATCGCACAAGGGGTTTGACCCAGATCCTCAACAATAGAGTAATTCTGGGTGGCTCTAGCATTTGGATTGTGGGTAGAGCATTTGAGTACTCCTTTCATAATATGAGGCAGTGGCTCTAGTTTTTTTATCTGTAAAGTCATCTGTGGAGGAGGAGGAGGAGATTCTAGACCAGGTATAGCATGTGAAGAAGTATAATTGCGAGACCGTGTGGCTACATTAACTTGAGAATTGACCATATTGATACACAAACAATCACCATCTTGCGACAGCGGGTTTTGAATCCCACCAGCTGCATTTTTGGCATTAGATGAGCTCGAGGCCATGTGATGGTTATGTGGGAAAGGATTCACCAGCAGGGCGGGAGGTAGAGATAATAGCCTCGTAGCTTATGCAAGTTTGGAGCATAAATGAGTAAGATGATCATATGTATAAATCGTACAGGGTGGAATCACGAAGGTGGGTTAAACTTCTGTGACAATCGGGTCTCCAAAATTTCGAAAAACCTTTTTTCGTCCAAACTAAAAATATTTTTCAACCGAAAAAATAAACGTCAAATCGAACGGTGCAATAACTGCCCCCTCGATTTGCGTGTAGAAATTTGGTCGGCCGGATATTTTCTTTCTGGCAATATGTTTTCGGCCGAAAGATAGTTCAGCTGAAATATTATTCGGCCGAAAACTAGTTCGGCCGAACTATCTTTCGGCCAAACTATCTTTCGGTCGAACTATCTTTCGGCCGAAAGATTGTTAATATATTACCCACAAATCAAATTTCCAATGTTTTCAAAAAATTGTTGGCGTAATCGCCTCTGCAAGAGCTCTAATTTGTGAGGTCGCCAAGCATAAATTTGTGAGGTCGCGAGCGTAAATTTGGTCGCGAGCGTAAATTTGTGAAGTCACCGAGCGTAAATTTGTGAGGTTGTCGAGCGCCGGTGGAGGATGTCGGGAGGTCGCGAGGTCACAAGGGTCGTGGAGAGGTCGCAGGGGTCGTGGAGAGGTTGCGGAGGTCACAGGGGTCGTGGAGAGGTCGCAGGAGTCATGGAGAGGTAAGTTTCCTGTACTGTTCAAATTTTTGTTTTAAATGTATGGTAAAAAAATTTGTTTTAAAATGTATGGTAAAATTTGTTTTAAAATGTATGGTAAAAATTGTTTTAAAATTGTTTTAAAATGAACTCGTTTGAAGAAATTATAAAAGTTTACTACCTAAATGAATGATATATTTTAAAAAATCTGCTCGTCAACTTCGATGCCATCGCCTAATGTAAAACAAAATACAAGCATATCATTTTGCGATATTAAACTTTTTTATGAAGCTGCTCATGTTAGCCCTTTCGAAGTCCAATCCAAACCATCTGTGAGATGAATTGTCCCTATGAGATTGTTTGTTCTCTTTGTTATCCCTGCCAGATCGTTTGTCCTCTTTTTTGGTGTTAGATAATGGCACACTGGAGGCCTTGTCAGGTTGCTTGTCCTCTTTAATGGTGGTAGATAACGGCCCAGGGAGTGCAAGCTTACTCGTAGCACTTTTCCCTACTTACACAAATCACAACATGTTATTGAAACTACCGATAGAAATATAAAACACATGCAGGCACCTTAAATCCAAGTTCAATTCAAAATACAAAATGAATCCTACCAGTACTTCCAGTGTTGGTGTCGAGCATCTGAGCATGAGATTCTTTCCACCCAGGCAAAGCTTTATCTTCTTTTATACTCCACTCATTGTCAAACTGCTCGATTTCATCTGGAGTGATATCAACACGCATAATACTTAGTACTTAATGCAAGTGCACCAGAGAAAGATCAGGGAATCTATCTACCATATAAACATCGTCAGAAA
>ML801012.1:127387-142878 GCA_009831015.1 Picea engelmannii
TTTAAACTCTGCAACGTTTTCAGCTTGGTCAACTTCAAAAAATTCTAGAAATTATAATATTCATCTGTTAAATTCAAAATAATAACCATAATAAAATAGAGTCTCTGTAGATTGTTGCAGTATATTTTGTTTCTTCAAAACATAAGTTTAATAATATATACATTGTTGTAGAAATAAGTAACTCATTATCATTCATTTCATGTTTAAGAAACATACTGTTAAACAATTGTCAAATTGACATATCAAATTGTGATGAAAAAAAGTTGAAAAATAGTCATTGGAAAGCTAACACAATTCTTCACAAGTTTTGTTTTTACTGTAAAGTGAAATTCTAAATAAAAAAAAATACTTTTATATGTCGTAAGTTGAATATCTTGTGAAAATACAGTTTTTTTTCTCATAAAACAAGCAAAAGTGTAACCCACCTTCATGATTTCACCCTACAGGGAAATTTCACCCTATGTCTTTCTTTCTTGCCCTCTCTAGCATTATTATTCATCTTCTCATTATTACCATTGTCCTTGGGTTTATTATTATTCTTACCACCCTTACAATTATTATTACGTCATTTCTTCTTATTCCTGCCTGGTTGCTAGTTACCATTTGGGTCGATCAAAGATTGCATGGAATGTACATCTGCCAACTGAGTGGGATTGGAAGACACAGACGAAGTTGTCCCTCCTGCACATTGTTTTAGAGACAACTCTTTCAAATGGCTTGTCACTGAGTCTGTAGATTTCACATTGGTGGAGCCTACAATGCCATTAGAATGAGGTCCAGGCTTTTTTCTAAGGTCATAGGTTGACCTCAGTGCGTTCGAAAGAATGTGGTATAACATCCTAGACTGGTCGTATATAAGATCTAACTACTGGGATTTGAAGATTTCTTATTCCTCAGTTGTAACCCCAGAAGTAGCAACATCCTTCAAGATAGGAGTCTGAAAAGACTTAAGGAACCATTCTAAAAGAAAGTTTGGGGTATGTAGGTCTTAATCTACCTCTTTCATCTACGCCACTCCTATATTTAATATGAGATATGAGTGGTTGTGTCCTGGCATAAAGTCGATAGAAGTTCTAATCCAACATCGTAATGAACTGACAATTGGAAGTGGTTAAGGAAGACTAACACCATATGACTAAAGGTCCCATATGCCCCCTTAGGTAGCTCAATATACCATTTCACATCAACCCCAATGAGATTGCGTTGAAATAATATTAACTGAATGGAATCATATTTAAGGGAATTTGAAGACCATCGTAGGTGAAAGGTGGTGATGTGATCACCGGGATCCTCACCATTCTTACCTTCGAATTTTGGAATGTCTAAAGGAAGCTTGGTGGGGACGGGGGGCCATGTAGGATCATGACACACGGGGTCATTCATCAACTTAGACAAGTATGGAAAGTTAAGCGTGGCCAAAAACTGGAGACAGGGTTGCGGCGTCTGTCCCCAAGCTCCCTGGAAAGATTGTGTTTGGGGAACCTTAGCCCATCCAGAGTTATGGTAAGCAGCATGGCCCTATCTAGGATTATAATACCCTCCTCTAGGATGATTCATAAAAGGTTGATTGGGCATCATTCTAGTAGGAATGTTCTGATGGGGGTTATAAAACTTTCCCCCAGCCGGAGTGGCTCTGGGTTGGGGGTTTCCCAAGGTGTGAAACTAACCTCCTCCGGGTGTGAATCCGGAGGATAGAGGTGGATTCATCATGCCAAATGTGTTGATGGAATCCACACTGAGGAGGTAAGGTTATAGGACGGAACTTGAGCAGAATCTTGTCCGCCAGGTTGGTTTCTCCACCCAGAAGCAAGAGGATTAGACCCGGGGTTAAAAGAGGGAATGCCTCTCATAGTAGGATTTGTTTGAGGGATGTGAGAGCCACCAAACGAAAATGGAGTATAAGGAGAGGTTGTGCCCCCAATTCCAATGCTAGCATTAGGGCCAGTAGTTGGGATGGAGTTTGAAAAATGTGAATTAAAATTCAGCATACCATAGGAAAAATGACTAGAGGCCATAGGGATGGACTGAACATTATAGCCCGGTGAGTGACCAAGAGACCCAAATGGGTTCATGGCAATAGGTTGAGAATTCACTATAGGACGCGCAGCAGGGATGATATGTGCCTCCGGCACTACAACCATTGTGGTTGCAGGAGTCGAAGGGGTGACATTAACTATAGTAGGTGTGGGAGTCGAAGGGATCCTAGTATTCTAAAGACTCGGTTCAATACTCATCCTTGTAAAATCACAAGCCTGAACAGTGGAGGTGTGTGTACCACGTCTAATCAATCTACACCTTTTAGAAGGAAAAGAATCGAAACTCAGAGGTAAATGTAACAAGCGGAGAGACCAACGGGGAAGTTGGTCTGGCTCCACGATGACTCGAGACTCAAGATATAAAAACAAATCCTAAGGCCAACTAGTAATCAAAGAGCACACCAAAAATAATAAAACGACCAATATGCATGCAAACAGGATAAAGTGGTTGAAGGGACCTCCCTCCCTAAAGTAGGTATGCCTCACCCAAGACGGGCCTTAGACTCCCTGCTAAAGATCGGAGGAAACGTAATCAATTATAAGGGCCCTCATGGGATTCACAACTATTCGGTCAGATCCCCTCGGAGAGGTAATCCTCCATAAAGGTTGTGTGTTGTCTGACCCCTATCTGGCCTAGGGTACCTGCAGAATAACCCCTACAAGTAACCTATGTGGCACCTAAGTCAAGCAACTAATAAACCACAGTATAACTGATGCATAGCTGAGAAATCATAAGTCAGTTCCACTGTATGGGCAGGGTAGCAAATCCTAAACCTTGAAAGCACTGCCTCTCACGGAGGTAAGGGCACTAACAAGATCCCTAGATATGAATAGATCTCCATAAATATCTTTGATGCTAAGAAGGTATCAGGGGGATATCCCTTCAACCAACCTCACGCAACCTCGTGATTAACTCTGGTGTAAGTGAAGCCTCCCGATCTTACCGATTATACAATGGATTTCTCCACTCCCTTAGTCAGACACATATGTTGATTTAATAGCCTTGGAGAAGTTTACTCACAAAATCCTATTCCAAGGCACTAAACCCTAAGCTAGTTTGTGCACCCTAGAAAATAAAATCGTTACTAATCAATTTTAAATTATAGCGTTAATTTTAATGGTCGTGCTTACTCAAAAAGGTGTGATGGTGAAACTCATGATGTTATGACTCAGCAAGTAAAGTATATATGAATACAATGCAAAGTCCTAACTTCAACTTTCAATGAATGATATGCTTCTTAAAACAATGCAGTTTTCAATTTCAACTCTGTAATTATGAATAAAAATGCAATCTTTCTTTACATGCATTAAGCTAAACGACGAAGACTCAAAAGATCAAAATTCCAAGCAATGCAAAATGCCTAATATTTTTGTATTTTCAATATAAGGAAAATGAAAATGCATGGACTGAACAACAACTTGATATATAGACTCTACTATGTATAGAAAGAGACAACTCAAGTAGGATACTAAGGAGAAAAACACCCAGCCCAATGTACAAGGAAAATCAAAATGAAAATATGATGAGAAATACTCCACCAAAAAATTCAACCAAAGAGAAGCTTCCTGTCATCCCAAAGACACTTAACAGTCACTACAGAGACCCAAGAAGACTCAACAATCATCAAAACCTACCCAACAACCACCAAACCCAGCAAACAAGCAAAATAGGTTGATGTACACGATTGTTCAAGGAAACAGTGTGTATGTACACATCTTGCAGAAGGACAGTACATGTATATACGTGACTGCCAAGCAAAAACCTACGTATTTGTTTCAAAAACACAACTAGGCAAGGGAGAAGGTTGAAAGACTCAGACCCAGAATGAAAAAAGGTTGTCAAGCAATGATACGACAAGAAACGCAATATGAACGAGAGAAATCTAAGGAGAAAAACACTCCAAACCCCAAGAAAGGAGCCTCATCTCCCCAATGGAGTTGCAAATTCTGTTACAAGGAAAATCTCTTTATGTCTACGGGAAAAACACAACAGATGGAAATGGATGTAGAAATCAACTCTATTCTCAAGTATGCTATATAGACAAGTATGCTAGCAAGAAAAGATAAAATTCCTACCTCGTCCAGACGTTCGATGAAGTCCACCATTGAGCACTTGACCCAAAGCAATATATGTGCAACTAGTCCTCAAAAACCAAGCAAGGCAAGCATATGGTGATAATATATGATGTTATCACATTCAATAGCATAATCCATTAATATACATAACAAATACTCCCATGGAATAATAATTCAAAATTTTGCAAGATATCAATTGGACGAGAAAAGAGTATTTCTATTAATATATGATCAACAGAAGTGAAAAAGTTACAGACTTCTATGTCGACACAGTTCGGAACCGAGAAAATAAGTTCCTTCCAGTTGAGCCTCCTCCAAAGGCAAGCTCATAGAAGAGAGACAATGAAGTTCTCAATCAATAAGGGAAGAGCTTGGGGGTTGAACACTGTGTTCAGACTTAAAGGACAAAGGGATGCAAACTCAATATGAAGTGAATAATTTCTCCAAAGTAACTATGCTCTCAAAGTTGAATTCTTTCTCCTCCTTTCCACAGCTCGGAATTGGCCCATTTATAGCCTCCAAATGAAACTGAAGGGCCTAGTCGGAACGTTTCAAATATATGTAAGGCCAAGGATCATTGATCTCCTGTCATAATATAGAAACCTGACACCATTTTGCATTTTTGGGCACAAACTTCGATGTACACGGGTTGTAGTGGTGCAACCTGTGTATACGCATGGTGTATAGTAGGCAAGGTGCGTACATGTGGAAAAAATGTATTTTTAGCTCTGGGATTTGCAAAAAGGGATGAAAATCTACATAGGGAAATGGAAAAAGTCCCTTTGTGCAAGATTTCATAGGGTGAGGAAAATCTTTCTATAACATCGTGCTCCCTCTCTCTCCATTCAATCACCATCATGCAAAGGAAACAACAAATTTTGAGTCACATTTTATCAAAAAATGTGTTCACGGAGTTGTATGCAGGATACAATTATAATAGTCATGTATAGGGATTGATCTACATGGGAAGGCTTCACTTTTCCTACGTACATGAGGTCGTATATGTGTCATATGAACTATAGCCCGTGTACACCCTAGTTCTGACCTTGCGGCCTCCAAAACTCAAAAAATGAAGACTAAATCTAAAACTTAAACAATGAAAATGGACAAGTACAGGATGAGCACTTACTTGGTCCAGACAGTTTCCATTTTTGTTGACCGTAGATCCCAGAATCGTCACTAGACAATCCTGGGTAAAATGAACTCAAAAGAACTGTGTGGGTAAAAAACTCAAATGACATGGTAAAACTTCTTATTTTTACTATTTGTAGGAAAATTTTACCCACTTTATATAGTTTTTACCCTATCTTTCCTATTTTGAGACCATATGAACTAATTATGCAATGTAAGACCTGGTTTGAATTGTTTTTTCCTGGGTTTAATGGATTTTTGAATTAATCATCCCATTTGTTCCTCAGGAAGGTATATACCATCATTGGCATATAGGATAGGTTCTCACCCCGCTTTGCATTTTTGCTTCGTCCTATGACCACGATTCATATGACCTAGGTATGAACCCATTTTTTAGTGACACATAACCTTCTCATTGTCACTACAAGTGTCGTTATTAATTGGTAGAGACTTACTGTAGATTTTAACCTTGTACAATATTTACTGCAAACATATTTTCATCTCAAGAGAAGAAAAGATACAATGGAAAATAAAAACATTACACAGATATTTTTCCCCTGGAAACCCAAACTAAGAAAACCAACATATTCTATATTCATTCATAGTGATACATTGTTTACAATACAATATACATATAGGAGCCAGCGACATCCAAAACCCTAACCCAATGACCAGGATTAGTCAACAAACCTAATTCCTTAACCGGAAATAGAAAACCATCGGCAAAGAAAACATGTGCCGAAAAACCACCTAAATATGTGACATGTTTTCTGACGTAGAAAACCCCCCCTCAAACCCCCCTGTGCGCTCGACGCAATTCTCAGACACAACTACTCGTGCAAAGAATATAACACATACCGAACACTTACCAAACATGGGTACCTTAGTTAGAACATTTTTTCCATTTGGTTCCCATACAAAAGTTACTCCATAGGTCTGAGAGTCCCTAATAGTCTCGATATGAATTTGTGTTCAAACCTCATTAATCTTACTCAATATCATTTTGACTACTACCTATGGGACTCTCGTCGAGTCTTAGTTAAGCTCTTTTACGACTCCTTAAAAAATGAAAAGATTGTCGAGTGAACCCCTCTCTTTCACACTTGTTAAATGGATTTGAAAGGACATCTATTTCAGTGTAAGTTTAACCCTTTTCTGGACCAAATAGACTAATTATGAAAAAGGAATACTCTAGTCAACATTGGCTAGAAGATTTTTCCTTGGTATCGTTTTATACTTTTTGGGGCATAGGGGACTACAGCTACAAAAAAGGACACTTTTGGAGTTAAGCCATGATTGCATCCCATTATCCTACTTGAATTGTTGAGAATAATGTTGGCTCCAACTTTCTCATTATAAGCCTCTTTCCCAAACAATTCTCAGTATTAGCCAAGCAGTTCCTTCCATATATCCTTTGTAGCTTAACACCCTTTACCCGAAGAGGAAACATCCCCCCGAGTTTCCATGTCTCGCATTTTTTCCCTTCCATTGAGCATAGGTATGTTCCACTACTTGGAACTAGTTTCTTACTTGCGACACTTGTTTCCTCTCTTATACTGTATCATTTATTTTACTATGAAAAACAAAAAGGGGTAGGAAAAGAATATTATCTCCTATCAGTAGCAGTCGTGTCACCTTTGAACAAAGCATAAATTCTTGAGTCCATTAATCCAAGGTTTGGGTTAAGCATGTCCTTAGGAAGATGAGCTCATTACTTAGGCTTTACACCTCCAATTGGTTATTCTTCTAGTCCCTATGGAGAGTTTGTTGATGCCTCCTATGTCACAAATTTTTTTCAATGATCAGTGTTAAGTCTATGTTTCCTGGGTTATCCATTCATCCCATGATCTTGTTCAAAGGAAGTATAATTATGTGTCGGCCATTCATCAGAACTCTTGACTTTGCATGTTGGTCATCCCCTTACAAGTGAATCTTAGAATCACATGAATTTCTTGTCCTACCTTGCACCTTGGGCCTACTTTCATCATTGGTAGGTGACCTTGAAGCCAACAGATGACATCTCTCCATTGGTTTCTAACTGGGGGATTTCCCTTGTGTTTGACGGCAAGAAATCTATTCACATTGGGATTCATGTAGTGTCTTGGATTCCATTAGACCCTATTGGTGGTTTCCTCGCCTTTGTCAACAATTTTCATTAGTGATTGCTATTCGGAGGGCCACTTTCATGCACTACTTGCATCTAGTGCATGTGAGATATGCACATGGTCGTTGGTTTGTGAACATCCTATTCATTCGAGTTCGTCATAATCATCAAGATATTTATTTGTACCTAGAATTGGATGATGAGAGATGCATTAATTCTCTCCTTTCAGTGGGTATCATTCCATCAACTTCAACTCATCTATTATGGAATCTAGATCTAGAGTCATAAGAGTACCTAGAGGCTTGCATTCATCAGTGGCAGTTTCTCCCTCCATTGATAGTTGGCAATACATCAATGTCCCCTGAATGATGGATTATTCAAGTGTTTGACCTCAACACCTTTATTCACACTTGTTGAATGTACTCAGTGCCTTGACACCTACTTTCATTATCGATGGGTTGTCTCGCGCTTGTTAATGGTATACCTCAATGACTGGTAATCAAATGAAGCCTCATTGTGTTCGACTTCAACTCCTTTATTCACATGATGTAGACTTGCACCTTCGGCGAATAGTGTAGAATACCTCCAGTTCACAGTAGCAGCATCCCATATTTGTTGTTGTCTTTCATCGGACCAGTACTTATATGACATTAGTGATCATGGAAGATCATATTGTATTGCATTGTATACAGATGTCTTCAGTTGATATTGACATTGGACTCCATTGTGTTTTGTTCGTGACTATGACCACCTATGCCATATGCCTACTTTCTATTTCCTATTAATGGCCATGAACAACTATTTGTTATATATCCACATGGATCAGCATTGTAATCAATATTGGAAGCCATGTGTACAGAGTCAATAAGAATTGTAATATTCTCACGAGTGACTAGTTCTTCCAATTGGGTCCTCACTACTCCACTTCTGGGAATTATAATGTATTTCGGCCATCACAATTTCTCCTCTACCCTCACACATTAGGGGGCATTTGTTATAGCAATTTTTTCCACTTCGTGCATCTTTCTTTGATGTCTTTCCCTTTCCCTCTGCAGACTCAAATCCCCCATTTTGCTCATTTCAGAGTCAAAAAATCAAAATTTTGTACATATATGTGGGCCACAGTTAGACAATTCAGGTTTCTCCATTACAACCCGCGTACATCGGGTTTTTTGCTCAAAAATTTAAAAATATGTCGAGTTTCCATGCCAAGTCATGAGATCTATGATCCTTGACCTTCCATTTGCTTGAAATGATCCAACTCGACCCTTCAAGTCCATTTGAAGGCTATAAATTGATCCATATACAAGCCTTGAAGATTATTCATCATTGAGAGCAAATACACTCTGGAGAAATTTCACTTCATATTGATTTTGCATCCCTTTGTCCTTGAAAGTCTGAACTTATTTTATGTTCATCCCCCAAGATCTTCCTTTCTTGAGAAGGAGAAACTCAATTACTCCTACTACTTGTGAGCTTGCATTGTTGATGTTATGGTAGTTGTGGGAGGTATTAAACTCCATGTGTAACCTTTGGCTAGAATAGAATATTCCAGAAGCAAAAGAAACCCTAAACAAATGTGTAAAAAACCTAGAAGACAAGTCGTCTCAGTAGAATAAATAATATTAAAGTATCACCCTCCAAAAAGAGAAGTCGGCCCAGAAAAGTGAAAAGAACCACTATAAATAGGAGGTTCTCTAGCTCATTTTTACACACACACTTCACTCACTCTCTCAAAAAGGTATAGCGCAATTTTGGAGCTGCAGTTGCAAGAAAGGAAGGTGCATCTTCTGAGGTGATTCTTGGTGTCTCTCTCTAGCGCTATCTAGCCTAAGATATGTGACCTACCTTTAGTATCTCTTTGTGGTATTCTTGGCGATATTCTTGGTGGTATTCTTGGGAAGAAGTGCAACTGCAACTACTGCAGTTGAGTATTGTTCTTGTTCTGTGGTTGTGGAGACTCTCTCTCTTGTGTGCTACCCTTGGAGAAGGTGTGCTCTCCTTTTCTTGTGTTGTTGCTGCAGTTGGATGGTGTTTTTTGGTTCCATATCGTGCTACTGTTGCATCTAAGGTTTATATGTTGGTTCTAGTGTGGATTTTTGGAATCATTCTATCTAGCAAAGGGTAAGGTGTTCAGGGGTGGTTGCATGCCTATGGTTGGGTGACAATATTGTGATATTGTCTATGGTTAAATGAGTACATTGAATATATTAATAGGTTATGGGCCCAAACTACCTTTAGAACAGTCTAACCGTTGGAAGGTAGATCGACAGTTATTTGTTAAGTTCGTTATAGCACCAATTGCAGCTACAACTAGGGTTTCTAAATTACAAGTTGCAGCAAACCCTAACTTAAATTCTACGTTGATATTTTTGGACACCAAACAATGGTTATACATCTAAAAACCATGTAACAAGAGGCATATAATCAATTAAAGGATTGTAGTCATGTTGTGAAGTTCGTCAAAAGGTGCATGCTAAGTCAAAAGTGTTGTAGCTATGCTCTTGATCAAATTTTGGACCAGGGGTCAAATTTTAGCTCAAAAATCAAAGTTCTCAGAATTGCCTCAAAATGAATGGGTTTGTATCCCTCGTCATCACGAACCCAACACAACTCGTTTGGGTTCAAACGAACGTCGGGAGTGAGATATATCGTGATCTGTTCGAATCGTCAAACAGGTAAAAAAAGGGATGTTGATTGTACAATCTGTACAGTTGCTGATGTGGCAGGTCCGTACACTAACATGGTAAGGTAGTACGCTGACATGGAAGAGATGATGTGGCAGATCTGAGCTGGCAGATGTGGATGAATCATGTTTCGACATGTGGCATTTAATTGGAAAATGGGATGGTGCCACGTGGCCCAGTCATGGGCTGCCACGTGGCATCGTTGTATTGATTTTTAGTTCAAAATGTTATCGACTTTGTGGGGTTCGAACCGTGGACCTCCCCCATAGTCTAAAGTCTTGGCAAGAGTCGCCCTACCAATGCACCATACTTTGTTATTTCATATATATTTAAGTTTGTATGTATTAATGTTTGGACACGGACAGGGTTGGGGCTAAGCCCCCAGCCCCTGTTCACATGCATATAACCATATGACCCCCATCCCGCGCGCGTATTACAACCGGAGTCATAGCCCCCGGTCACGCACATATTAACATGTGACCTATCCACAAATTATGTCGTCTTTTGAACGGTTAGCCCAAGGATTCGGTGATTATCATATGACCCTGTCATTTGTGTGTGCGGGGTTTGAATTTGGTTTGAAATGGTTACAACTGTACGCCCGATACGTGGCGTTTAACTATTCGGCCTTGGAAACTTAGCCCCCTTTTTCAATAGCGCGAGGTCTTATGGAAGACCACACGACCACGAGCTTGGCGGTTAGGGGCTGGGCACGCCCTAACTGTTCGACAGTTTAGCCCGTTTTACGGTTACGTGCATGTGCTAGGTTTTAGCACGAATTTGGAGCATGTTCTTGGTTCAGCGCATAGAGGTGCATTTTGGCGAACCAGAGACAGCAAGCTTAAAGGAAGAGAATAGCAGGAGGCCTATCTTCTTCATTTTTTGGCCTATTGAGGTGTCGTAAAAGCCCAGCTAGGGGTTTTTGGACGTTTTGAATCTATTGGCACTATTTTCAAAGCAATTTGAAGACTTATTTTGCAGATTTTTAACCATTGAAGTTTCAGGAAGCTCCAAGGAAGCCCTCATTGATTGAGGTCATGTTTTGGTGAGTCCAAGTTTGTTTTCTGTGACTGAAAAGTCATTTTTGGCTAATTGTTATGCTCTGAACACATTGGGACAGTTTTCAGAGGCTTTTGAGTACTTTTACAGGTGTTTTTTCCACAAGGAAGCTAAGGGAAGCTTTAGGCCACATGTAGAAGAGGTCATGCTTGGATGAGCCATGATTCATTTTCAGAGTTTTATTAGTCATTTTTGGGGTTTTTATGTGTTCTGATCCCAATGGTATAGTATGTTTTTCCATTGTAGTTGAGCAGCATCTTTTAAAATAACTTTTGACAAATTAATCCTAGAGAGCCAAGTCCATTAATGGAGGCTCAAGGAGATGTAGCCCGGAGAGGGGTGAACTCCTTTATCATGTTGTTATTGTTGTGAGTTTGATGGTTTATTTGCTACAAGTTATGTTGTTGTGTATTTATTTAAAGTACATATTTAACCATTTAAAAGAACATTTCCTCACACATGAACATTCAAAAGGAGAAGCATAAACTTAACACATGATTTTATCTTGCATATTTTAACACATGGAGCAAGGTCATGTAAATTTTATTTTAATGAAGTAGAGGGTACTTGCATAGCATAACAAGTCAGCCTTCTATTTTCATATCAGTTCTGAGAGAGTGATTGGAGCCACGGAACATCTGAGTATAAAGGATTGCTTAGATCCAAAGGGAAATCACAAGGTGCATGTTAAGTCAAAATTTGTGTAGCTATGTTCTGAGAGAGTGATTGCAGCCATGAAACATCTAATTATAAAGGATTGCTTAGATCCAAAGGAGTTTGCACTGAATTCAAGCACACCTTTGAAATTGCATAGATGTGGCCATGTGTAGAGCTATAGAAAGAATCAATGGGAGCTAAGAGAGCCAAACACATATTTGGAATTCTATAATCTAATATATCTAAGTGTACAAAGGTCGATCTGCAATGCAATGCCAATTCTAAGCCAAACATAGAGAGCTTAGTGATCTATAATAGTGTGCATAGGAATCACATGCTCATGAATGGTTAAATGAATCATTATGCCACAAGTTGTCTGCAAAGGAAGAAATAAAACAATCTCCAAATATGAATCAAGAAAACAAAATGGGGAAATGGAGGAGCGATGAACCCTAATCCCAAGAGGATTGGAATTGCTTTGATACCAATGATGTGGTATTAACCACTAAGGAGCATATTTTTACACAAGAAGTGCGAAAATAAATCTTATATTGAATTTTCATTTGATAACATAGACTTATATAGCTTTAAGTCAAGAACAAATTAGCAGGGAAATGCTCAACTAGATCCTAAGAACTAACAACTAAGAAGAATAATATAGATAGTTAGAGATATGATCTCAACTACTCCATGAGACTTGGTAACCAAAAGGATTCATCACACCAAACCATAGTAATGATCTCCTATAAAAATACAAATAATAATGTGATATGCTAAATACATATACTTTAATCCATGCCAATGTGACAGGAAGTGTTTGTGAGAGAGAAGAATATTTCAAAACAAATTATGAGAATAACAACCTACACAATAATTAACAAATGTGTTACCAAGTGCATGCATGTGCACACACACACGTTCATATATATAATCTGAACAAAAGTATATATCTGTTACGTAAATTTTTGGTTAAAAACGATGTATGTGGTTTTGAAACGTCCAATTTTTGGAGTGGACACTTCGCCTATCATCAGGGACAACTGAATCTATTGTGTTGGAAAAGAGTGTCGATGTATGTGTTTATATAATGGAGGACAAAACCTTCTTCAACCCCTAAAAAAACTATTTAGAACTGCTAAAGATAAATTTGACCCAATGCTTGGCCCTCGAGTTTACCAAATCCCTTGCTCCTTTGGAAAATCGTACATTGGTCAAACTAGTAGATCCTTTAGAGCCCATCTTAAAGAGCACATTGTTGATACTACACACAACCGCATATCTAAATTAACCATCACCGAACACTCCTTTAAATCTTAGCATCTCATATGCTTTAACCAGACCAAAATTCTAGCGTCAACCTCGTTTTACTCCTCTGTTATGAACATAAATATACATAAATAGATATTCATAACATAGTAATTAATTAATAAATAATAATTATTATTAATAATGAAAGGTCATGTCTCAAAGGACGTGACTATTGGTTTAGGGCACCCCTGCGTGGGTATATTAACGAGCCCTCATTCTCATTTGTAATAATCTTATTACCTTATCTTATCTTATCTATTCATATATTATTTACAGTCCTACATGGATTACTTTGTTATATTCCAAGTATTTTGGATAATTCTTATGTGAGTGAACTTTGTTCGTCTCATCCTCCTGCCTCATTCGAGAAGCTCTTGAAATTGAAAAGCACCCTAATAAATTCAAGTGTGAAGATGACTACAAACTTAGCTAATCCTAAAAACATGTCATTCATCATCTTGATCACTAAGCTTCTTCTTCCTCTCCTTTCTCTTTTCTCCTTAGCTAATCATCTTGTGAGGCGTGTCTTTACCTTTGTGCTCTTTTCTCCTTTTAATTATCTCCTTGTTTATGTTGTTATTATCTCATTTTACTTTATCATTAAATAACCCATAAATCTTTTATTATGAATTTGATTTGATTTTCTATCTATTATTTCCATTGATTATCATAATTACTTTCCCCGTTGATAACAATTGTATTAACTCAATCTACCCCTTTCATCATTAATCTTTCTTAACAACTCTCATTCATTTATTGTTTAACAAATCTTTCTATTCTCTTAATAGATTTTCTCAACAACTTATTTTACTTTTCTTTTTATTTTTATTATCATTATTATTTTCACCCATTAACAATTGTATTATTTCAATTTACCCACTTATTTTTAATATTTCTTAGTAACTTTCATTGATTTTGTTAACAAACTTCCTATTCTTTTAATATATTTCTTTCAACAAATTAATTTAATATTCTATTTCAACTACTAGTTTGAAATCTTGTAGCATTGATTTCTTCAATTGTCACTTATCATTCCTCCATTTCATAAACATATACCTTGACACTCTTTTCCAACACAATAGCTTCAGTTGTACATGTTGAATGTTTCAAAACCATATACATAATTTCTATAAAGTTATAATTTGTATCAATTTGAAGGATGACTAAAAACCCTTGAATGTGATGGCATAATCAAATACTAAAACATTAAAACAATCATTCTCACATATATATATATATATATATATATATATATATATTCACACTTTAAGCTTCCCAAAAAAGATAAAATATAATATGCCATAATTAAAAACATGCATTATAAATTAGGCATCTCAACCTATCATTGCAATCCTAGATATTGATTATAGAACAAGATTGTAATCTTAGTTGTACGTGATTCGATGGGCATGACATCCCAGAAATTGTTCCACGGTAGGAGCACTTTCTCCATTTTGCCAATAGTGTTACGTGCCTCACTTCAACTTAAAAAACTAATTATGACGTATTTATCACTCCATCATCACACGACGTAAGCAAAGTTTGAAAAGATTGAAGGCCATGGTGGTCCCATACTTTGGAAATGCCTAGTGGAATCATCAATCGTTCAATGTAACGAGCAAAAGAAAAAGACTAAGGGAATCGTACGCTCTTTTTAGCTATGTGTAACCTATATGTTTTCAATGTGTAATCTATATGTTCCCAATCAGGGATGAAATTTGATGGGTAAATTGCTCCTCACATATTCCCAATCAAGATGAAATTTGATAGAAAGATTACTTCTTACATGTCAATTTGTCTGTCGATTTTGTGCAATTGTCAACTTATTTTCTTAAAATGGACAGAATAGACATTAGACTAGTCGAAACCATCATGTTCCCAACAAAATAGAGTGTTTACAATCATTGTTATGCAATCATTGTCTCTATAGGCACAAGGGCTCATAAATTCTTCCCCATAGCACTTTGTTTATTTTGATCAATTTGGAAAACATATAGAAAAAAGAATATGAGCATTAATTTTTGGCATTGTCTTATTGTTTTACATTTTTGTGTTTTAGATGGAATTCTGTGATATAAATTTGTATCAAATCACAATTTTTTGTTGTTTAAATTGTATTTCTGAATGCAAAAATTCAATGAGTTGAAAAACCCATAAAACACTAAAATTATACAAAATTAATCATTCAAATCTACATACACAAAAATAAATATAATGGAAATAACTCAAACGAATTTCTAATGAAAGTAACTCAAACGAATTTACCATGTGATCACATTTCCCATGCATGATGCAACGAATTTATAAACCTTCTTTGTAACTTGAACGTTGGGTTCTTGGAACGTCTTTGTTATAAGCCTACACATATATAAAGAGCTGCACCGTGTATTGGATATCGAATGTCAGCTATTTCAATATGGGAGAAGATGGGTC